>CAOJBK014514772.1:0-10281 GCA_948294925.1 Codiaeum variegatum | reverse complement strand
CAAATAAAGCAATAAAGATTAATATAAGGAAAATCATTGAAATAGGGGATCTCTTATATAATCTTATGATCTGGGAGGAGCACACATTCCCCAAAACCATACATCAAACATAACATGGAAATTAAAACTAGTGCCATAATGAACAAAATCAAACACACAAAAATGGAATAAACATAACAGTAAAGCAAAATTAATAGAAACAATAATAATAAAAAATGTTTTGGAGTTGAAGCCATGAAAGGCTTGCCTTCGTATCCCTTTGAATGAGGATCAAACCCCACGTTGTTCTCCCTTCTTGCGAAGGGTGGGGGTTGTTATAATAACAATGGGGTGGTTAGTTGGTTCAGTAGCTAACTGATTTTTAGTTTATAAAAAAAATTAACCGTATAAGTTATTAACAAATTTTGAATCGTGATTAATGAAAAATGATTTTGAATGTGTGATTACCTAAATAGATTTTAAGGTTTGTCATTTTTAATTATGGTAATGAATTTTCCATAAAATTACCTTAAATCAATCTTAAAAGGCAAACAAATATTCTGATAAACATGCCTTAAGTCTGAATTAAAGGGCTTAAAACAATTATAGGATTGAATGTAAAGAATATATTATACCGTATTTGCCTTTTTGCATAGTTTGGTGATTGGAGGGACTGATAGTTTGATAAAGTCGAAGTAGGTCTCCGTTGTGTTTAGAGAGTGTTGATTGAGTGTCTGGACTGATGTAGGATGGACTGGATTGAGTGTTGGTTGAATGGATTAATTATCTGTATTTTCTTAAATAGGAGCGTCGGTTGTCTGGAAACTTTGTTTTTTTTTTTTTACTTGGAAAGATGTAAAATAGAATAATACTAGTGTCTGTAAATGTGTTTGGAGTGTTTTCTATAATTTGGAAAAAGTATGTAAAAAGGGTCAAACCCAGGTCTATTCAGGAGGTTAAATTTATAGAGAATGAATCAGAAAACCTTAAACTGACTAGCGCGTGCGTCACACGCTGCACGCATGTGCATAGGCCTTCACGTATGCGTGAAGGGCTTGACGCATGCATTGAAGGCTTCATGCATGCATAAAGTCATTTGTGCATGCATTTGTCATTTTGGGCCTACGTTTTTCCTGGGTCTGATTTCCTCTGTCTAGTTCGGTTCAATCTAATTCAGTTTTTTAGGTTTTCTAGGCTCGTTTGAAGTCCGATTTGAGGCCGGTCAGAATCGTTGGGCTCGTATTGACAGACCAGATGCAATGGTGTCAAAATGTGGATATTTTCCATGTAAACCCTTGTAATTTCCATGGAATCAATAAGGGGCGCTGCCCCTTGACCCCATTAGGTTCAAACTTTTGAGAGTCAAGAAACAACCGGCGATTCTGATGGTGCAAAATTAAGGGTTCACAAACTATGAACCTTTCTCCCATTTCAATTAATAAAACATCCAAGTTTTCTTGTTATAAGCTCGTTTCCTTATTTTATTTTGTTGTTCCATTTGATGAATCTGACCTCAAACAAACATAAAAAGAGAATAAAATAATAAATGAAATAAAAGATGCAGTTAAAGAGCCCATAAACAGTGACACTCATGACATTATGAAAACTACATACATTGCATCTGCATGCTCAAACAAATAGGACATTGAGTCTATCATTAAAATATTTGAAGACTACTTTTCCTGGCAGCTTAGTGACATGACTGGACTAGATCCAAGCATCGTCGTCCACATGATTCCAACCTATGCAGACTGCAAGCCTATCAAGAAGATGCTTAAACACATGAATCCTACCTGGTCTATACCAATCAAATAAGAGGTAGCTAAATATCTTTCTTGCATATTTATTGAGCCAATCAAATACAGGTCTTGGTTGGTAAACATTGTCCCAGTATCAAAGAAGGATGACAAAGTCATAATGTGTGTGGATTATCGGGACTTGAACAAGGCATGCTTAAAGGATGATTTTTCATTACCCCATATACACCTTTTAGTTGGTGCATTAATTGTGTCAGAGATGGTTTGCTTAACCTATCTGGCTGCTGGGTACTAGTAGATCCTAGTTCATCATCCAAACATGGAGAAAACAACTTTTATCATAGAATGGGGTACCTACTGTAATAGAGTAATGCCATTCGGGTTAAAGAATGATGGAGCCACTTATCAGAGGATGGCTACTATAATTTTCCATGACTTAATGCATAAAGAAGTTTAAGGTATATGTTGATGACATGGTCATTAAAGGTGTAACTCCTGAACTGCATTTACAAGCACTAGAGAAGTTCTTCCTTAGACTTCGATAATACAATCTCAAGTTAAATCCTAACAAGTGCATATTTGGAGCCTCATCTAGAGTTTTCCTCAGTTACATGGTCATTAAGAAAGGCATGAAAGTGGATCCAGTGAAGTCTAAAGCCATCCTTGATATGCCTCGTAAAACTAAGAAGGAGATACGGGGCTTCCTCAATCGCATTCAATATATCAGTCGGTTCATTCACCAACTAGCTGATACCTACGGTCCAATATTTGACTTACTGAAAAAGAATTCCTCCAAGTAATAGACTGAGTGTCAGAAGGCCTTTGAATAGATCAAGAAGTATTTGTTGAGTCCACCAATCTTACAGCCTCCTAAGCTAGTGTCAGAAGGCCTTTGAACATATCAAGAAGTATTTGTTGAGTCCACCAATCTTAACTTTTACTAAAAATCCATGGGAGCAATGCTGGCCTAGAAAGCTCCAAACTCACACAAAGAGAATTCCATCTATTACATGAGTAAGAAAATGATGACACACAAACTCAAGGAAAGTACATTGAGAAGCTTTACCTAGCTCTGGTATGTGTCTGTCATAAACTGTGACATTATCTGGGGGCATACATCACATGTGTTCTCACTTATCAAAGTCCCCTCAAGTATCTTATTGAAAAACCTATCATAAATAGCAAAATGGCAAGATGGATAGAAATCCTTTTAGCCTATGAACTCAAATACATTTTGAGAAATTCCATCAAAGGTAGTGTCATTACCGATCAATTGGTTGCTGCTCCAACTGATGATCATTAGGAAGAGCCTGAATTTCTTGATGATGATATATTATTTGTGGAAAATTACACATGGCAACTATACTTTGATGGGGCCACAAACTACAAAGGTTTTGGCACCGACTTGGCGTTCCTTACACCTATAGGTGAAAGCTTTCCTCTTGCAATTAAACTGGATTTCGAGGTAACCAATAACGAAGCTGAATATGAAGCATGTGTGTCTGGTTTGGAAGCAGCTCTTTAGATTGGCATTAGAAACTTAGAAGTCTATGGTGACCCTAACCTCATTATCTCATAAGCCCTGAGAAGATGGAAAATTATAGAAGAGTGACTGGTGCCTTTCCATAAGCGCCTCAAAGACTTGGCCAATAAGTTTGACACATTATCATTAAACTACCTTCCAAGGAATCAGAACAGATTCACTGATGCACTGGCAACTCTAACATCAATGATAGGGATACATGATGGGTTCATTATCCGTCCTATCTCAATAAGCATTAAGCTCTAATAAAGCTTTCAGACTCACTGCATGAGCATTCAATTCAAAGAGAAACCATGATACTGGAACATCTACATCTATCTCACCAAAGGTGAATATCTTAAAAGTGCCTCCAAATAAGAAAGGAGAACCCTTAAACAACTTTCCAGTGGATATATCCCTAGAGGAGACATTATTTACAAGAAAATAATGAATGGCATTCACCTTAGATGTGTCTCAGACGAGGAGGCAAATCATATCATGGAAGAATTCCATGGTGGAACAAATGGCACTCACATGAACGATTGGGCTTTATTTGGAAAAATCATGACCCAAGGCTATTATTGGCTCAAATTGAATGGGGATTGTGCACAATATGCTCAAAAGTGCACAAAATGCCAAGAATATGCAAAGCTCCAGAAGCTTACTACCCCGTCTCTCAATCCAATCTTCACACCATGGCCTTTTACTGTTTGGGGCATAGATGTCATTAGAAAGATCTCACCCAAGTCATCTGATAGCCATGAATACATTCTGGTTGCCATAGATTATTTCACTAAGTGGGTTGAAGCTGCACCCTATCAAAGACTGGATTCAAAGAAGGTGGCCCAGTTCATCAAAACCATCATCATCGTAAGGTATGGTTTCCCATATGAAATCATTTCTAACAAAGGCTCCCACTTCCAAAAAGAGGTCATCACACTCCTAAAGAAAGAAAAGATTGAACATCTCATGTCTTGTCCATACAGACCTCAAACTAATGGCGCAGTTGAAGTTGCCAATAAAGCATTGAAAAATATGCTTCGAAAAATGATTAAAAATCATATAGGTTGGCACCTGTATTTTCCAAGTGCCCTCCTTGAGTACAAAACTACTTACAAATGAGCTACCAAAGCTACACCATACTCTCTCGTTTATGGAATGGAAATTGTCCTCCCCATAGAGCTAGAAATTCAAATAGCTAGAGTTCTTCAACAAGCTTAGATCTCTAAACTGGATTGGCAATTGGTCTACTTCAATCAGCTCAATGAAATTAATGAGCAAAGGATTGATGCACTACACCATACACAGAACTACCAAATCATATTGGCAAAATATTACAATAAGTGGGTTCGAAGTCATAATCTTCGGGAATTTGACTTAGTTCTCAAAGAAATTAGACAACTTGTGCAAGACCATTGAGGGAAATTCAAACCTCATTGGAGCGTACTTTACATAATCAAGAAGATCATGACAAGTGGGGGTGTCATCTTGATGGACATCCACGACAATGAATTCAACCATCTATCTAACCTTGATCAACTCAAGAAATATTTCATATAGTGTTCTTGTTGTATGAGCCTGCATTTAGGCATCATTACCAAACAAGAGCTATGGACTTGATTCTCCAAAATTACCATGTATTCAATTTTCAAATTATCTTTTGTAAGGAGATACATAGGCAGCATGTACAAGCACAGTCCAAATCATTCAATAAAAATCAATGTTTCATTCACATTCTCATTTGGGTTCTTTAACATTGCATGCAAGAGTTAAAAAGAGAAAATCAATATAAATTGAAAAAAGAATGAAACTCGCTAATTTGAAAACCCAAATGGGTGGCTTAGGCAAAAATTAGGGAACAGTCTGCTAGACTAAAAACCAAAAAGGCAGTCTAGGGAACAATCAAGGCAGCTTACTAAGTTGAAAACCCAAAAAAGGCAGCTTAGGCAATAGTTAGAACTTACTACATAAAACAAAATGTTTATTGAGGTGTTATTCATCTTTTGGAACAATCAAAATAAGGCATTGAAATAGAAAAGGCAAATAAAATAAATAGTTTTATGATTTCTAAAGTTTAGACTCAGACTCAACCCTCTATCTCAGTCACAATAGCAACTCGTTTAGATTTCTCCTTTGGCCAATAAGCTTCAATCCACCACACAATATACTCTACAGGTCTGTCATAATCCTCACTAGGAACCACCATGGTCCTCGAGTAGTCTCTGATCCAACGAGAAAGGAAAGCTCTAGCCACTATGTTATTCATTGTGGTTGCTTCAAACAAAGGGCCGTTTGGGGGCACATCCTGATGATTTCCCATTTGACAAAGGACACTAGTAACCTGATACCAAGCCATATGATGAAACCTAAGCAGATACACATACTTCAAGCCTTGGCTCTTTGGAAAACACCACTTGATAGTGCATTAATCAGGCCTCCACAACAGATCCGGGGGACTTAGCTCTAAAAGCCAGCTAACCAATTCTCACTCAGAATATAGGCAAAAGACAACCTTCCTAGTGCGGTACCAAGAAGTAGAATACTTTAGTTTATCAGGTCCAGAAATAATACTCAAATGATCCCTTAGCCAAATCAGAAAGGCAGGATAACAAAAATCAGAATACTCTCAAGACATGCTAAAATAAAAAAAACATAAGAGGATCTAAATACCTGGAGTAGAAGTGGACTGATAGTCTAAGGTTCTCTGCAGCTATAATAACGCTCCAAGCTCAGCAGCCTCTCAGCCAAAACCATCCCCACAATTGACTTACCCTCTCCCATCTGGAGTATCAACTCAGCTATCTTTGCAGCCCCTAAACCAATTGGGCCCACAAATATATAGCCAACAATCAGTGAGAAAGAATAGTCCCTCAACCTCCTAGCCATCCAAATGCAGTCATCCTTTGACTCCTCCCAAAACATAAAGGCCAACAAAGGTAGGTTGACCAAATCATCTTTCACTAAACCCGATGTAGCCTATGTACTCAAATCGAATAGCGTCTTGAACTAGTTAAAATATCCTACCCGCTCAACTGGAATAGCCAGAACAGCCTTGGGATTCATGCCCAATAAAAAGAAAAATCCCTAAAATTTGGTCACAACTCATCCATACTAGACCCAAAATGGAATACATGATCAACGGGGTCCCAAAACCGCATGCAGGCATTCTGAAATTCCCAATCAATTTTCACACCCTTAAGAGTTGGTAAAGCAAACATATCATATCTCTTGAGGTTGATCCTCTGCACTTCAGTTAATTTCTGACACCATCCATGCATCATGAGGCTGAAAAAGGGCTCCATATTTGGGTAAAAAGAAAATAATCTAACTTTTTCTATAAAATAATTCTACTCCCCATCGAATTTTTACAAAAATGGAAATGTTTTGTATTTTAATAACAATTAAATAGAAGTTTAAAACGCAAACAAAAAGTCTGAAATTGTTTTTACAAAAGCTCACAACTAGGGGCCCAAGTACAGTCAAGCATAATCATGCATCATCATCAGTATGCATGTCATGCATCTCCCTCCGAGTACTGGTATCATCCAATGCACATCTTGGGGATCCTCCCAAAGGAGTATTTACCTATAATGGAAAGGAACTACAACTACCTATTAGAGCTCAAATTCTGAAAAGCTCAAAGCCTCACATGGAACAACTCAACATCCAACAAGCCCATAAATTCCTATGGCATGATCAATAACATTCGCATGGCAATTGCAATGTTTGGTACCCCAACCTTGGTGCACCATCAGCCCAGAAAGTAACATGGAATAAGCCCTCAATCCGACAAGGCAACAAGCCCAGAATTCGATATGGCATGGTTATAAGCCCAGAATTTGAAATGGTACCTATAGGTTCACTATCATCAGAATCAACTTCTGCTTGAAGCTAATTCAGATAAGGGGGTAGCTGTGAACCCTTAATTTTGCACCTCCAGAATTTCTAGTTGTTTCTTGGCTCTGAAAGGTTTGAAAACCTAATGAGGTCAAGGGGCATCGCCCCTTGTTCCTTCAAAATGCAAACAAAAGTTTTAAATTACTAGGGTTTACATGGAGACTTTACATATTTTTGAGTAAATATTCATATTATTACATCATTACATCTGACCCACCAATATGACGCCAATAGATCTGATCGGGCTCATATCGGAATTCAAACGAGCCTATAAAACCCAAAAAAACTACATTGGACTGAACCAAACTGGACCCAAAAAATCGAGCCTAGGAAAAACCTAGGTCCATAACTGACAGACACATATGCCAAGCACATCATACATTTGTGAAGGCTTCAACACATGCATCAAGCCCTTCAATCGTGCGTGAAGGACCACACGTTTGTGTGGAGCGTGTGACACAGATGCCAGTCAGTTTAGGATTTTTTGATTCGTTTCTCTATAAATTCGACCCTCCACAACAGACCCAGGTTCGACCTTTTTTATGCACATTTTCCAGATTATATAATACACTTTAGACACGCTTACAGACACTAGTTTTATGCAATTTTACATCATTCTGAGCCATAAAAACACTGTTTTCAGACACTACAGACAATCATTCTATCCAATCAGCATTCAATCAAGTCCATCCTATATTAGTTCAGACACTCAATCAACACTCTTCGAACACAACGGAGATCTACTTCGTCTTCATCAAACCATCTGACCCTCCAATCGAAAAACCATGCAAAAAGGTAAATATGCTACAGTATATTCTTTACCTTTAATCCTATAATCATTTTAAGTCCTTTAATTTAGACTTAAGGCATGTTTATCAGGATATTTGTTTAAGCCCTTTAACACTGATTTAAGAGAATTTTATGGAAAATTCATTTTCATAATTAAAAATAACAAACCCTAAAATTTGTTTAGGGAATCGCACATTCAAAATAATTTTTCATTAATCAATTTTTAGAATTGGTTAATAAATTATACGGTTAATTATTTTTGTAAAATTAAAATTAATTAGCTACTGAACCAACAAATCACCCCATTATTTCAGAACAACCCCCACCCTTCGCGAGAAGGGAGAATGACGTGGGGTTTGATTCCTATTCAATGGGATACGCTGGTAAGCCTTTCATGACTTCAACTCCAAAACCTTTTCTTTTATTATTATTTCTATTACTATTTGCTTTACTATTATGTTTCTTCCATTGTTCACTTTTTCGATTTCTTTTGTTGTGTTGTTTATTTCTCATATTACTATTATTCTATATGATGTATGGCTTTGGGGAATGTGTATTCCTCCCATATCATAAGACTAGAGAAGAGATCCCCTATTTGATTGGTTTTCCCTATATTAATCTTTATTGCTTTATTTGGGGTGATGTGCCTTCCCTAGAACCTGAATTGGGCTAGCGAAAAGACCCCTGAAAAAAACACTTGTCTTTACTACTTTATGTATGTCATTTGCACAACTGGTATGCTCATGCATTCATCTTATATAAATGCTCATGCATACACGAAATCCAATTTTAACTGAACTTGCATGATATTTCAGGCCAAAGTATTATTTTAATTAAAATGGTATAAAACTATTTTTTTTAAAATGTTTTGCAGATCACAAACCCCCGAACCCCCTTTGGTTCCAAAAAGGACTAGCTTTTCCAATTAGGTAGAAAACTGAACTTTTCTCTAAAATGGAGTTAAATACAAAAAGATTTCTTAATCACCTTAGAGTAAAACATATTTTTCTAAAAGGTTAAGTGATGACTCTAATCACTTTACACACAACGTGCACTCCAATGGACACATGTGGGGGCACAAATGTGGGAACCCAATCCACAATCCACGATGCCTCAAAAGAGCAATACAAAAGCTTTCCTCTAAGCCTTGAAAGAGATCTACAAGAGAGCTCTTAGGGGAAAATCCTGTGGGCTAATTGGGCGAGACCTCACAGAACCCTCCTCTAGCCATAAGGCGTAGAGAGGGCACACATTCCCCAATAATAACATATCATAAAAATAATATCATTCAACATAAATAATGCAATAATACAATATAAATAACCTAAAGAAAAAGAAAATAAAACTAAGAATAACCGTGAGAAAAATATTTTAGAGTTAAATTATTGAAATGGCTTATCGTTGTATCCCGTTGAATGAGAATCAAACCCCACACCATTCTCCCTTCTTAGGAAGGGGTTAGGTTATTTTAGAAAGAGGGATGGTTGATCTGTGATCAGAAGATAATCCATTTTTTATTTTTAAAAGATTAACCAAATAGGCTTTAATTAGTTCAGTTATAGACTAAACAAAATGATTTTGAAGTATTTGAATTACCTAAGTAAGATTTTAGGGTTTAGAATTAATTTAAAAATAGAAGAAAAGGATACCAATGCAATTTATGGATTCATTACCTTTTGCTTTCTTGGACATGGAATCGACCTTCGGAAGGCTTGTTAATACGGATCGGGTCTCCGATGTACTCGGAGAAGAATATCAAAAAACGAGTATGACTGTGGTTCGAATTTTAGTAAAAATTTTTGTAGAAGTATGACACCTTAAACTAATTTTGTAGGAAAATTTGATAAAGGTTCGGAGTCATAAGTTGGGAAAAATTGGGCCCGCTGGTTATGCAGCTGGTCCGTGCGCTCCTCGGGTTTCAGGCCTCAAAGAAACCTACCACTGGGGTCAAATTGCACATGGCGATGGTGGAATAGATTCCCACTTCGGTTGAACTCCTTATACATCTGCTGGGTGCATTATATGTTAAAGGTGAAATGAACGAGTCGCGCAGCGGAAGCAAATTAAAAGGGAAAGCGAACTGCCAAGATTCGTATTTCGATTTTCAAAAATTTTTTGAAAACTTTACTTTGTTAAAACTCTTTTAACAAAACTAGGTTAGGTAATGTTTCAAACTCTTTGAAACTTTCCACTAACCTAGGGTTTGAATAAAATCATTTTGTCAATACTCTTTTAGCTAAATCATTTGATATTTCAAACACTTTGAAAATCAAATTCTATGTCAAAACTCTTTTGACATAGAAGGTTTAGTCATTTATCAAACTCTTTGACTAATGC
>CAOJBK014514355.1:0-16498 GCA_948294925.1 Codiaeum variegatum | reverse complement strand
AATAATGTCAGTTTTGGTATTGGAAGAAAAGAATTTACGAATGGGATCAAAAATGGAGAAACCATAATCATTGTGAAGAAGCTGTTGAGATTGTTTTGAAAGTTTAATTTTCTTAATTTGTTTCTTCAATTGCCAATAATTGACAAAAGCTTCCTTCCATTCTGGGATTAGTTGAGCTTCAAGTTCTTTTGAGAATTTCACCATTTTTTTTAAAAAATTTGTTTTTCTCTTTGTATCTCTCTCTAAAATACAGATTGAAAGTAGAACAAGTGCAGAGAGAGAGAGAAAAGATTATAATTTGAGATTAGGGATTGCAGAGGTTTATTTATAAATCGATAGTGGAAGAGACGTATGGAAAAACGAAGTGAGCTTTGCTTTGCTTGTTAATGTTAGATAGTCTATTTGGCAAAAAAAAATATATATATATTAGACCATCTTTTCGTAAAAATAAAAAAAAAATTGTTTTGGTTTGTTAATATATTTTCCTTTTTATTTTTATTTTTTTTAATTGTTGACATAAATCTTGTCCTTGCGTATATCTGACGAAGACCTTTTTATGTTTGAAAGATTTAACAAAGAAAAACAGGAGTGTATTTTTTTAATTATTTTTTTATTTTATTAACAATTATAAGAAAAACCAACTTATGGATTAATACAAGTTGATAAAAACAAACAAAAAAAAAACTGCTTTCGAAAACTAAATTAAGTGGTTGGGAGAAGCTCCTAACTGTGGCTAAAACGAAATCCAAAGAGTATAAGAGAAAAATAAGGAGCACAAGTCCATTAGAACAAATTCTCCAATTCTTATAGAAATGGATACCATAAGAAGAGAGACACATCAAAAACTTATGCAACAGTGAGCCATAAGAAAAAATATACCACTGATCAAATAAGTTCAAAAAGCTACATGACATAACAAAAGAGAAGTCCCACCGGTCCAAAAAGAAATACCAAATATTTCAAGAGTAGGAGCACTGAATCAATAAGTGATAAGTAGCCTCACCAAAACAACCACAACTCTGTGTGCACGATAAAGATCACCTCTAACCCAACAGAAGAAGACATGAATATTTCTATCAATTATATTGGCCATTGTGATGGGAATTTCAAAGACCGAGAGGAAGTAGATTGGTAAAGAAGTAATGCAAGCTTTGATGAGGGAAAGTTTTCCAACTTGAGAAAAAACCTTACCTTTCTAAAAAGCAAGCTGATTTCGGATCTCATCAATAATAGGTTGCCATGTAATGACCATGGTAGGAGAAAATCCTAATGGGAGACCAAGGTTTGTAAAAGGAAAATAAGCGACCTTACAAGAAACTTAAGAATGAATAAATTCTATAGAATTCATGGAAGATGGAACTCTAGCGATGGAGATCTTATGGAAATTAATTTGTAATCTTGATACCAAAGAGTAACATCTCAACATTATGGCAAGTAAAAGAAACTCATCATTATCTAGTTTGGAAAATAGAAGCATATCGTTAGCAAACTGCAGGTGAGTGATGTTAGGACTACTATTCGATACAGAGATATCGAAGAACGATTTGGGATTATACATCTTATTGATTAAAGTTGAAAGGGGCTCAATAGCAATAAGAAACAAAACATGAGATAGAAGATAGCGTTGTTTCACTCCATTAAAGAATTAAAATTCCATTATAGGATTGTCATTGATAAGAATAGAGGTATTGGAATGATCAAATCATTCTAAGAGTCAGTTTCACTATTTTCCTCCAAAGCCCATTTCTGTTAATTCCCACTTCTCTAAGTCAAAAGCCTTGTTAAAGTCTATTTTAAAGAGAGCACAATGTATTTTCTTTTCATTGCAAGTGTCAACTATCTCATTGGCTATTATAAACCCTTCAAGGATATGCTAACCATCAATCAAGGCTAATTAATTGACACCAATTAAGTCATCCATAACATGCTTCAATCTATTTACTAAAAGCTTAGCAATTATTTTATAGAGATCATGCACCGTGGAAATCAATTTGTAATCTTCAATAAAAATAGAAGACACTTTTTAAGGAACAATAATAATAAAATCCTTTTTACTTCAAGAATTTTCCCATGTAACATGAACGGATTCACTAGGTTGGAAATGTCATTTTTGATGAAGTTCCAAGCTCTCTTATAGAAGAAAAATTTATGCTATCTGGCCTAGGCGCCTTATCAAAACCACAAGACCATATAGTTTCCTTTAGTTCCTCCATCATAAGTCCCCTTTCAAGATCAAGAACTTAATTAGTGAAAAGATTTTCAAATCAAGATTAGAAATGTAACCCATAATAGGATAGTGCTTATTGAAACGAGCAGAGAAATGACACAGTAAAGTAGCTATAATATGAGTGGCATTAGCTAAAAGCACATCAATTTGCTTAATGTGATGAATATAATTTTTCCTTCACCTATTGGAAGAATGAAGATGAAAAGGGATGTTCTTGTCACTGAGGTAGCACCAATTAATTCTATATTATTGTCTCCATAGGAATTTTGTATTGACGAAGAAGATGATCACATTGTTATCGAAAGTGATTAAGATTGTGAATTTCAACTACCCCAAGCTTTCTAGATTCAAAGATACATTCTAGAGTTTAAATTTCTTTATCCAAGAAATTAATAGAAGTATCCAAATGACTAAAGGTGTCATGGTTCCAAGCTAACAATAAGTTCTTAAGCTTGACAAGCTTTTGATCCAAGTTAAGGAAATGAGGTAATCTGCCAGAAGTAACCCATAACACCTCAAAAGAAAGGATTAGACCCTCAAAAACTAATGCTTCTAAAAATTCTAGCTCCACCTGTAATGACAAAATCAAAAAGCCATAAAATATTGTGATCAGTTGAGCCTCGAGGAAGAGAAGCAAGTGAGTGTTTGGTAGTAAGTTTAACCATGAAGTAGAAATAAAAGCTTTGTCTATTCTACTCACACTTTTGTGATATCTCCAAGTAGACCCTTGAAGATCAACATCAATCAAGTGGCAATTAGAAATGCAATTAATAAAATTAAAAGCACCAGTTGAAAGTTTCGGTAAAGGCGATTGATTATCAATATTGCACACTTGATTGAAATCACCCATCGCCAAAATAGGCTTGTCATTTTTACTAACAATAAAATTCTAAAGCTCTTGCTAAAAAATATGTTTATTTGAGTTAATGCAAGGACTACACATAATATGTTGGAAAATAGCATGAATTTTTGCTATTTTTGAGTCACATTTTGAGTGGGACCCACTTAGTAAAAGTGAAAGGTTTTGGAAGTTTCGAATTCTATATCCTGAGAGCTTCAAAATGATATATATTATACGCTCAAAATGGTGGTCTAGTGAATGAGAAATTGCCTCACAAAGTTACACTTTTAACACGACCAAAGTGGTAGAAATGAGAGTTGTCCCACATTGGAAAAAGATGAAACAATTTTTGGATTTATATATAGTCTTCCATTTTATAGTGGTTAACAAACCTTTTGGGAAAGGCTCCCACCACGCACATGGGGGGAGGGGGTGCAAATCTCGACCTCCTCAAGCCCAAATTTTTACTCTCATTATTTTGGTCTAGAGAAAAATTGCTTGGGCACGGGCCATATAAAACCATGTTCTAGCAGTGTAAATGACCTGAGGCTATAAGATTCATTGAATGATTTTTAAAGGAACTGCATGGCCTAAAGGCTCTTAAACGGGCCCATGCCGATGAGCGTTGGGTCGTACAGTTCTCTAGATGGAATTTGAAAATTTTGTGCATAAGAAATAGAGAGACGTACAACCTGAAAGGGTGTTTGTATGGCCCTTGCGGATGGGTTTAGGTTGTACGACTCACTTGTTAGCCAGTTACAAAGTTTAAAATTCAGAATCAATTTTGTAACTCATGTCTTAATGAGACATATTTGGAGTTATCAAAAATTTGAATTGTGTTTTTAAATTTTTGTAGCTCTTAATCTTCCCATGTCTATAAATTGGTGATCTTCCTCTCATTTGGAATAACATAAAAAATAAACAAGAAAATCACAAGCACACTTATATTTTATTCTTGCACTTTTTTTCCTTCCACTCAAAACTCTCTGATTATGTTCATACGCTACAAATGTTCGACGAAATTCTTTGCTATTACTGAGTAAAGAAATTATTGCTCATTGTATACTTGGAAACAAACACCAATTAACCTACAAAATAAGGAATAGGTATTGAATCTATTTTAAAAAACTGATTTTTTTAGGCCTCAGGTTTCCTTTCTTTCTAGTTATTTTCTGTTCATAAAATTGTTATGTTTTATTCTTGAAATAATCATTTTTTTTACATTTTTTCCAATTAATTTTCTGTTTATTATAATTGGTTATACTAACAATTGTATGCTGAAACTTTGGAGGATTATAGAAATTGAATTTGTTTCAATTCCTATTAAATTTTACTGTTGTAATTTTAATTATTTTCAGTTTGTTCTTCCTTTTATTGTTGGTTTGTAATAATTCAATTGGTTATAACTTTTCAGTTGTCATTTTTGAATTTCCTATTTCTTTGTAATCTCTCCTTGCTGTAATTTTTGTAATTTGTTTACTAATTACAGTTCATATTAATATTTATATCTACAAACTTAAAATAGATATTGAATTGATATGGTAAATGATTTTCTTATCGTGGATGGACAAATCCTTCCTTTCAGCTCTATGGTGAATCCTTCTTTGGCTGCTGCTCCTGTCACCTTTGTGGTGAATATGACTATGGCTACTGCTATCACCTCTATGGTGAGAGAACCAACAGCTGTGCTAATTCCGGTCAAACATGTGGAAAGGCCTGAGAAATTCAATAGACAAAATTTCAAGAGATGGCAACAGAAGATGTTTTTGTACCTGACCACCTTGAACCTTGCAAGGTTCTTGACTGAAGATGCTTCCAAGCCCAAAGAGGGCAAAGCTGATGTTCAAGTTGCTACGGTAATTAATGTTTGGCACCATTCAAATTTCTCATGTACAAATTATATAATGAATAGACTATGTGATACTTTGTATAATGTATACATATGAAAAAGGACTGCCAAAGAATAGTGGGAATCTTTAGATCATAAGTATAGAACAGAGGATGCTGTCACTAAGAAATTTGTTATAGGCCGGTTCTTAGACTATAAAATGGTAGATTCTAAAACTGTAATGAGTCAGGTACAAGAGTTATAAATTATTTTGTCTGAAAATCCTTATTGAAGGAATGATGCTGAGTGAAACTTTTCAAGTGGTAGCGATCATCGAGAAGTTGCCCCTTACTTGGAAAGATTTCAAGAGCTACTTGAAGCACAAGCGCAAGAGTTACAGATCATTCTGACTGAAATCCTTGCTAAAGGAATGATGTTGAGTGAAACATTTCAAGTGGAAGCAATCATCGGAAAGTTGCCCTCTGCTTGGAAAGATGTCAAGAGCTACTTGAAGCATAAACGTAAGAAAATGAAAATTGAGGGGATGATTGTTAAACTCCGTGTAAAGGAGGATAACAAAATGGCTGAAAGGAGAGGCAATGTTGTTGTGGCTAAAGCCAATATGGTGGAACATGGGCAAAGTCAGAAAAGCAAGACACCCAACAAGAAGTCCAAGTTGAGATCTAAGGGAAGAGTTTCTAAAATGCAAGCTAATTTCTAAGGGAAATGCTATAATTATGATAAGAAGGGCCATAAGGCTTTAGAATGTAGATTGCCAAAGAGGAATCTATAAGCAAACATTATGGATAGCTGATGATGTCTCAAACATCAACCTTTGTGCTATGATTTTTGAAGTAAACTTGCTTGATTCAAATCCAAAGGCATGGTGGATTGACATTGGAGCTACTAGGCATGTGTACTTTGACAAGGGAATGTTCTTTTCATTTGAGGTTGTGAACAATGGGGGTGAAAAGCACCAATGATCACTAACCTTTACTTATTTTTCCATTTTGACCACTAACCTTTGAATTTTTTTTTCTTTTTCATCACTAACCTTCTATTTTATTGCACAAGCAAGTCACTAGGAGGTTTCATGGCAAAAAATCTGATGTGGCATGACATGTGTCGACTAGGAGTTGATATGGCATGCAACATGTTGACTAAATAAGCATTTCAAGTCATATTTCTAGCCATGAAACCTTTTAGTGATCTACTGGTGCAATAAAATAGAAGGTTAATGATTAAAATGAAAAAAAAAATCAAAGGTTAGGGATCAAAATGGAAAAATAAGCAAAAGTTAGTGATCATTGATGCTTTTTACCCTGAATAATGGAGAGAAGCTGTTTATGGGAAACTCTGCCACTTCTGAAATTAAAGGTCAAGGAAAGGTGATTCTGAAGATGATCTTTGGCAAATAGCTAACTCTAAACGTATTGTATGTACACGAGATTCAGAGGAACTTGATATCTAGATCACTTTTGAACAAGCATGGGTTCAATATGGTATTTGAATAAGATATAGTAGTATTGTCTAAGAATTGGATGTATGTGGGAAAGGGGTATTAGAGTCAAAGGCTTTTTAAGCTCAATGTAATGACAATCAAACAAAAAATGAATAATAATAAAGCTAGTTCTTCTGTTTACTTGCTTGAGTTATCTAATCTATGGCATGGTATATTAGGGCATGTTAATTTTAATTCTTTGTGAAAATTAATTAACATGAGACATATTTCCAACTTCCAAATTAATTTAAAACATAAGTGTGAAACTTGTGTTAAAGAAAAACTAACAGGGTCATCATTTCAAACAATTGAAAGAGTCACATCACCATTTGATTTGATTCATATTGATGTGTGTGATTTCAAATCAATTCAAACAAGAATTGGTAACAAGCACTTCATCACCTTCATTGATGATAGCATAAAATTTTATTATGCGTATCTAATGAAAAGTAAAGATGAAGCCATAGAGAAGTTTGTTCTCTATAAGAATGAAGTTGAAAATAAACTAAATAAGAAAATAAAAGAATTAAGGAGCGATCGAGGTGGTGAGTATGTTGTTCTATTTGAAGCTTTTTATTAGTAAAATGGAATCATACATCAAATCATAGCTCCTTATTCACCTCAATCCAATGAGATTGCTAAAACAAAGAATCCCAACTTAAAAGAAATGATGAATGCGATGCTAATTAGTTTTGGTTTACCACAGAACATGTGGGGTGAAGCTGTGTCGTTAGGAAATTATCTTTTAAATAAGATACCCCAAAAGAAACAAGAGAAAAACCCATATGAGTTATGGAAAAACATGGTTCATTCTTACATAAGAAGGTAAAGATAGGACCGAAAACCATCGATTGCACTATCATTGGCTATGCACAAAACAACAGTGCATATCGATTTCTTATGCATGAGTCTAAAGTCCCAAACATTCACAAGAATATGATAATAGAATCAAGAAATGAATAATTCTTTAAGAATGTGTTTCCATGTAATTCTAATGAACTAAAATGATCTCATGAAACTATTGTTGAAAATAGTATAGATGAAGATTAAGAAGATGTACTAGAAGGAGAAAAACATGATGAAGAAGAACAGGAGGTTGAGGTTAGATGTAGTAAAAGGGCAAGGGTTGAAAAATAATTGGTCCAAATATTTTGACTTATTTACTAGAAAGTGAATCTCAAAGCTTCAAGGCAGTTGTAACTTTACTTGAAAGCCTTATTTGGAAAGAGGTCATAAACAGTGAAGTTGAATCCATTTTGCAAAACCCTACCTGGGAGTTAGTAGACCTTCCTACAGGTTGTAAACCATTAGGGTATAAATGGATTTTCAAAAGGAAAGTGAAAGCAAATGGAACAATTGATAAGTACAAGGCTAGACTTATGATTAAATGTTACAGGCAAAAGTATGGCCTTGATTACTTTGATACTTATTCTCTTGTAACAAGAATAAACTCTGTTCAAATGATAATTTCCATCGTGGCTTTGCAAAATCTTGAAATACATCTAATGGATGTAAAAATGGCTTTTCTAAATGGAGATTTGAATGAAGAGATCTACATGGAACAACTTAAAGGCTTTACTGTCCCCGGACAAGAAAGGAAAGTCTGTAAGTTGGAGAAGTCTACATATGGCTTAAAATAAACACCAAAACAATGGCATTAAAAGTTTTACCATATGATGATCACAAGTGGTAATCAACGAATGTGACAAATATGTTTATGTCAAAGAGATAGAAAATGGCTATGCCATTTTGTGTCTTTACATTGATGAACTGCTCATTGTCAAAAGTGATGAACACATGATTAAATCTACCAAGAATATAGTTAAGTCCAAATTTGACATTAAAGACATGGGTCTTGCTGATGTTATTTAGGAATTAAAATCTCAAAGACTTCAAAAGGACTTGTTTTGAGTCAAGTTCATTAATAAAATTCTTGGTAAATTTAGCAAATACAACCGTATCAAGAACTCCTTTAGATACCGACTTACATCTATCAAAGAATAGAGGAGAAGGCATTTCTCAAGTGGAGTATATTGGAGTTATAGGAAATATAATGTATTTAACTAGTTGTATAGGATCAAACTTAGCCTATATAATAAACAAACTCAACAGATATATGGGTAATCCAGGAGTTAATCATTGGAAAACTATCAATACACTTGTAATTATGGGTTGCACTATACTTGGTAACCAGTAGTAGTACTAGAAAGATATTATGATTCTAACTAGATCTTAGATATGAAAGAATCAAAGTTTACTAGAGACTATGTGTTTACACTAGTTGGTGTAGCTGTGTAGTGGAAATCCTCTAAACAAACAGTAATCGTCAGGTATACAATGGAATCAGAATCATTGCTTTAGACAAATGTGGCGAGGAAGTAGAATGAATTTGAAATTTCCTACAGGGTATTTCAAAATGGCCAAAGCATGTGCCAACAATATGCATATACATTGATAGTCAATCTACTATTAGAAGGGCACAAAGTAATAAGTACAATTGTAAGTCTAGACACCTTTGTCATAAACATGATACCATTAGAAAAATAATCCTTATTAGAGCTATTTCCATTGACTATGTAAAGTCAAATGATAACATAGTGGATCTGTTAACCAAAGGGTTAAATAGAGAATTAGTAGATAAGTCATCATGGGGAATAGGACTAATGTCCGTTAGTTGAAAGGTTATTACAAAGGAAATCCAACCTAGTTGACTAGAGATCTCAAGATTTAGGTTCAAAGGGATAACCTAATTATAAGATACCTAGTTAGATCATTGGGGGTGGCTATCCTCATATCCATTCCTATAATAAAAAAGTGATGTAGTAAAGATGAGGTTGAGCTATACTTTTAATAATTCATAAGAAATCACCTATGTGAGAGAGAAGTGGGGTCGCTTCAAAGGAAATTATTAAGGGAACAATTCTTAAAAACTCTTATAGAACCAGGTAGATGTTTAGGGCTAAAATGAACATAACCATGAGAACAAAACAACATTAAAAAAGAATCATGTGTGTAATGTATCATCATTTACATGAACGACAGAACAACTCAAAGACAACACATCTGTTAATCAACCACTAAAGTAAATATATTTCATAAGGGAAGATTCAAAGGGTAACACCTATCTATTTTATAAAGGTTTTGATTTGATGAAATCAATCAAGTCAAAATGCTTTGGTGTCAAAACTGAGCAGTTTTTGTTTTGCTATCAATTTTCATTCATGTGGGGGATTGTTGGAAAATAACATAAATTTTTGCTATTTTTAGGCACTTTTTGAGTGGGATTCACTTAGTAAAAGTGGAAGGTCTTGGATGTTTTAGATTCTATGCCATGAAAGCTTCGAAATAATATGTTATATGCTTTAAATTGTGGTTTAGTAAATGAGAAATTGTCTCACAAAGTTACACCTTTATTATAGCCAAAGTGGAAGTAATGGGAGTTAATCCCACATCAGAAAAAGATGAAATAATTTTTGGGTTTATATATAGGCCTCCATTTTATAGTGGATAACAAGCTTTTAAGGAGTGCAAATCCAGACCACCCAAACCCAAAAATTCCACCCGTGCCCATACGTCATGCGTACAAGAATGTCTGCCCAAAAACCATGAGCCTAAATAAGCTCAAATTTTTGCTCTCATTCTTTTGTTCTAGAGAAAAATTGCTTGGGCATGTACTGTACAAAATCATGTTTTGGCCGTGCAAATGAGCTGAGGCCATATGATTCTCCAAATCATTTTTAAAGGAACCACATGAATTGAAAGCTCTTTCATGTGCTCATGCGGATGAGCATTTAGGTCGTATGATTCTCTAGATGGAATTTGTGAAATTTGTGCATAAGAAACAAAGAGACATACAACTTGAAAGGGTATTTGTACGGGCAGTGCGGATGGGTTTAGGTCATACGACTCACTATGTTGGCCAGTTACAGAGTTTAAAATTACGAATAAATTTTATAGCTCCTATCTTAATAAGACAGATTGGGAGTTATCAAATACTAACAATTGTTGTTTAAATTTATGTAACTCCTAATCTCCTCCTATCTATTAATTGGTAGTCTTCCTTCTTTTTGGAATAATATCAAAAAGAATAAGAAAATCACAAGCACACTTATATTTTTTCTGCAGTTGTTTTCCTTCCACTCAAAACTCTCTGCTTGTGTTCATACGTTGCAAAAGTTTGACGGGATTCCTTGCTATTCCTGAGCAAAGAAATCATTGTTCATTGTATCTTGGGAAACAAACACCAATTAATCTACTGTAAAGGGAATAGGTAGTGAATCTGTTTTTAGGAAATTGATTTTTTTAGGCCACAAGTTTCATTTCTTTGTACTTATTTTCTGTTCATAAAATTGTTATGTTTTATACTTGAACTATTCATTTTTCTGTAATTTTCTAATTAATTTTCTATTTATTATAATTGGCTATACTAACAATTGTATATAGAAAGTTTGGAGATTTATAGAAATTGAATTTCTTTTAATTCCTATTATATTTTGCGACTGTAATTTTAAGTATTTTCAGTTTGTTCTTCCTTTTGTTTTTGGTTTGTAATAATTCAATTGGTTGTAACTTTTTAGTTGCCATTTCTAAATTTCCTATTTCTTTGTAAATTTTCTTGCTTTAATTTTGTAATTTGTTTACTAATTATAGCTCATATTAATATTTTTTTATCTACACAATAATGATAATTAAAGAAATACTTAACACAAGAAAAGTCCCTTCAATTCTGATCCAAGAGCGATTAATGAGATTTGTACCACAATTGAATGAATCTAAATCATAAACTAGTATAATTCCACTCGACCCAGTCATATAGGAAGGGCTTCAAATTCATTTTATGTTGTTCATGCCCCAAAATTTACAAATAGTGTGAAAAGAAAACAAAGAACATTTAGTCTCAAGCTAAAAACCAGTATCATCTTTATATTTTGAAATGAACTTGTGCATATGACCCAAATTGCGAGGGTGGTTAATGCCTCTCAAATTCCATTAAAGTATAGAAACCATGATGAAGAATATAGAGGTTAAAGTAAGCAAGCAGAAAGGACAAACTATGAGTGGCTCAAATCATGAGCTATCATGTACTTTAGAGCTTTAGCAATATGATCATCATATTTCTTAAAAGTGAAACATCCAATGGTAATGTTTATTTAGCTTCAACAATATCCTTATCAAAATAAGAATTATAAGAAGGAGGACCATAAGATTGTGGCTGTCTATGTATAAAGGTAGAAGAAGAACCTTCATAAAAAAAATAATGGTGAGCATTGCCTCTCAATATGTTGTTGTCTGAAGTAGTAAAATATAGTGGTTTCTTATGTCCTCTTTCACTTATAAAATTCTTCATATTATTAATTCTAAACACTCAAAGATTATGTATTATATCCTCAATGGAATGGGCTTAGGGTCTTCCTCATGGACATTGGGCTAACAATAAATGAAGAGACAAAAGTATTAGTGCAAATCAATAATACAAAGAAAGAGAAAGCATTTACTATAAAAATAGGCAACAATAGCTAAATAAATTTAGAAAGTGTTAGAGGTGAGCATCATTTAGGAGGTCCAATATCTAAAATGTCTTACAAATGTGGTTTTGGTGAAGAAGTCGAGTGGGTTATTTCACAAGTGTGTGGACTTTATCGACCTTAAAAATGCATTCCCTAAAGATCCTTATCCTCTCTCAAGCATTGATCAACTGGTTGATTAATAGGGCATGAGTTGTACTCCTTCCAAGATTCAAAATCAAGGTACTGTCTAATTTATATGCACCCTTATAACAAAGAAAAATTTCTTTTCTAATAGATTTGGGGACTTACTACTACATATGACACCCTTTGATTTGAATAACATAGGGCCAACCTATCAGAAATGGTCAATGTCATGTTCAAGATCTAAATAGGACCATAGATGATATGATCGATAAGAGCAAGAGTTTATGGATCATTTCAAAGATATAGAGATGGTGCTGAGGTTAAAAAATCTTATAGTCTAATCGGTGAATTCTTAAGATGCGTGGTCTCACAAAGAAGGGATAGAGGCTAACTAGAGAAAATAAGGGTAGTACCATAGATGAAACCCCTAAAGGACATCAGAGGAGTCTAAAATTTGAATGGGAGATAACAACTATGGGAAGATTCATATCATGTTCAACAAGATGGTGCCAATATTTAATACATTTAAAAGATTAAAAGAATTCAAATGAATAGATGAATGCCAAAATTCCTTTGATGGACTGAAGGTCTTCCTCATTCTCCTCCACTTTTGAGTAGGTTAGTTCCAAGGGAGGATATATACATCTACCTCTCCAAGATAGAAGACACCAATGTTCAAATTTTAGTTAGAGTAAACGGGGAAAAACAATTTCCTTTTTATTATATGAGCTAAGTCCTATAAGATGTATAACTAAGATACTTAAGGTTAGAGAAGCATGCCCTAGCCATATATATGGTTACTCAGAAATTGAGATAGTATTTTGAAGCTCATGTCATGATAATAACCAACCTCCCACTAAGAAAGGTCTTACATAAACTAGAGACATCAAAGAGGATTACTGAATGGATTATAAAAAATTAAAATCTACAAGATTAAATATAAGATAAGGAAAACAAAGAGGGAACAAGTATTAAGAGACTTTATAGTAGAGCTCACACTAACAAATGATGTACCTTTCGCCACTCCAGAAAAGTGAAAAGTGAGGTTGGATGGAGAAGAGTGTGATAGAGGATCAGGTGTGAGTGTAGTTCTTAGAAACTCACATCATATGTTTATAAAGTATGCCATGAGGTTGGACTTTGTGACCTCCATTAATGGGGCTGAGTATGAAGCCTTACTCGATGGTTTAAAGCTCACTTGGGGGATAGGGATGGAGAATATTACCATTTGTAGTGACTTTTAGTTAGCGGTCAACTAGGTACAAGGAAATTTCAAAGTTAGAGAAGATAAATTGGCTCTATACATCAAGACTATACATGGGATGATGTAAGAGGGTTGGAAGATTGTCCAAGTCCCAAGAAAGGAGACCACACAAGAAAATGAAATTTCTAAGGTAGTCGTATAGGGTAAGATGGATGATATGAGGAACATCCTTGTTGCTATACAAAAGGCTCTAAACTCAAATTATGAAATTATATATGCAATTTAGTGGAAAGGAAGCTAGATGAAACCCTTAGTTTAATGAATCATTGAGGGATAACTTTTTTAGGATAAAAAAGAGGCTGAGAAAGTTATTAAAAGGGCTAGGAAATATAAATGGTATTTGTGGGACCTTTATAAACCATCTAGGATTCATCCCTAGATGAGGTTCATATGCAGGGATAGAGGAGAGTGTGTGCTATCAGAGATACATGAGGGCCTTTATGGTGCTTATGAAGCAAGCTCATCCCTTATGAGAAAGGTTTTCCTCCAAGCTTATTACTAGCTCATTGTGAAGGCTAATGTAGAAGAAATGGTGGAGAGGTGTAAGAAATGTCAGGAGAATGCCAACATCTAGAGAGTCCCCTCTATATGTCTTTCCCTAATAGGTTTGGCATAGACCTTATATCAATAGGGAATCAACATTTTAGGTCCTTTTGCATAGTAGATCAAGCAAAAAATTTTTTTAATTATACCCATAGAACATTTCTCCAAGTGTCTAGATGTTAAACCAGTAGCAAAGATCACTAAAAATAATGTCATTGACTTTGTTTACAATTATTGTTTCTAATCTTGCAATCTCGAAGGTCATCATTAAAATAAAGGAAAATAATTTGACTCTAGGAAAATTAGGTTCTTTTGTCAAGGTCTCAACATCAACCTTCGATTCTCATATGTAGTTCAACCTCAAACTAATGAATAGAGTGAGGTGATCGACAAGACCATCATACATGGTTTAAAGAAGTGTTTGGATGACAAGAAGGTAAATTGGGTAAATGAGCTAAATAACATCCTTTGGAGCTTTAGAACCACACTTAGCTCAGGTGTGGAAGAGACCCCTTTCTCACTTGTATTTGGAAGTGAAGCAGTATTTCTTTTAGATTTTGACCAACTATCTTTTAGGGTGGATTTTTTCAATTTGATAGACTAAGTTATGGAAATATGAGCTTATTTTTATCTGATAGAATGATTGATAGATCCATCCAATACATGAACTGCATCTTACAATTAAGAGATTGCTTGATGTCACTGAGAAGGCCAAACATTGGGCCTTCTAAGTGGGAGACTTGGTTTTGAGGAAGACTGAAGTCTCAAAGGAAAATACCAGGGTCAGTAAATGACCCCCTAATTGAGAAGGTCCTTACAGAGTCAATAGGGTCCTAAAGACTGAGTACATATTGCCTAGAAGACATAAAGGGAAAAATCTTACCACATTCCTATAACTCAAAAAACTTGAGGATCTATTATCAATAACATAGTTCCAACTTTTTACTTTTATATAATATTGATGTTTTGTTTAACAAGTGTAATGTTTGATGTCTAGGTAAATGATGAGGGTGCTAACGGGATGCCAATCTAAATGGGATCACTGGATGAGCCTAATGATCTTGGCATCATGAATAAAATATATTTTTATCATGAATTGCATATCTTCTTATCGATGAACAAATTTCATATCTCAAAATTATTTAACTAATATGTCATGGATAAGTATGATCCAAATATCATCCTTCCTTATTTAATCTGAGGGTGAACATGATCCAAAGACCGTATTTCCTTACTAATCCAAGGATGAACTCAATCCAAAGATTGCCCTTCCTTATTTAATCCAAGGATGAGCATGATCTTAAGATCATCCTTCCATTTATAATTCAAAGATGATCACATTCAAGAGATCATCCTTTCTTATACACCAGAATAGAGCACGATCCTTATGCCGTCTTTCCTTGCAAAATGCCTCAAGTTAAATATGAAAAAAATAATGGTTAAGCATGATACTCAGATCACCCCTCTCATGAATACAACATTGAGGGCATGTTCGATCTTTTTAAAAAAATTAGAGATGCAACTCAAAAAAAAAAAAAAGAAGAGGAAATTTCATATATGATAAAAGAAGTACAAAAGAGGAACAGGGGTCTGCTCCCATAAATACCCCTTTAAGTGATACAAAGTTGGAGCTGGGTTTGCTCCTACATCCACCCTAACCATACACAAAAAAGTGCAAGCATATACTAGTTCAAGCTTGAGTATTGGAAGGAAAACCTTTAGTTAGAGCTCAAATTTGTTTTCATTCGACATGTTCCTCCTCTTTTTCCTTGGGGGCAACCTCATCAGACATAGAAAGTTGTTATTGCTCTTGGCGACCTTCAATAAATCCACCCTTTAAGTTGTTAGAAGAAGCTTTAGTTTCAAATATCTTGGGGTCTGGCTCACAATTTAATAGAGTCTTATTTATCTCCTCATACATTTTGATGGCCTCCTCTACCAGTTGCTTTTCATATTCAATTAGCCAAATAACATTGGTCGGCTATAACTCATCCACCTTTTGACAGCTCTGAATGTTGAGGTTAATGGAGTCCATGTCTCCTTGGACCCCCTCCCACCAAGTTCATTCTCCAAGCTCTTCCTTCTAGAATTCTCCCCCTCTAGCTCAAAATTTTACTTTCAAGCCTCCCTCTCTATATTCAGTTAACTCCTTATCATTCCCTTCTAGCTTGGTGGACAAGGCATCTTTTTCTTTCTTTAGAGATTTGTGCTCCTCTTTCGAGGCATTCCTCTCAGTCACCATGGTAGAGGCCTCGGTGTACAAGAGGTCGACCAACTATAATGAAAAAGTTTTAATAGTTGAGATAAGGATATCATAAAAGATATACAGTTAGATAGCTTAACCTAAGAGTGTAAGTGCAACCCAGACCGATGCGATCGGTAGACATGGCTTAATACCGCTTATGATTGGTAGGAAAATACATTGATCACACCATATTTGAAGTAGTCTGTGGATCATCAAGAGAGGAGTTTGGCTTGTAATTCTCTATAATTAGATTGTCTATAAAGACGCGGCCAACTCAAGGTCCCTATCCCTAGAGAGCTTAACCTCTTCCTAAGGGAGTTTCCTAAACTGGGGAACTTGGGTATTTGTGGTAGGCGTTGCATAGATGGGTAATCAAGGATGAGCATTCACAACTTGAA
>CAOJBK014513561.1:0-18940 GCA_948294925.1 Codiaeum variegatum | reverse complement strand
TAGAACAAGTACTAATGGCAGAAACAATAAAATAAGTAAAAAGGAAAAAATAAAGAAAAAATATGTTTTATAGTTGAAGTCTTATAAACAGGCTTGCTGGCGTATCTTGTTGAATAGAAAGCAAAACCTACGTTGTTCTCACTTCTCTCGAAGGGTGGGGTTGTTCTAAAAAGCAGTGAGTGGTTGGTTGTGTGTTCAGAAGCTAATTCATTTTATTGTAAAAGTATTAATCCAAAAGGCTTTTAACAAGTTCAGTATTTGATTAAAATTGGTTTTGATTAATGTGAGTTTGTCTAGTCAATTTTAGGGTTTTGATTTAATGATTTCAAAAAAAAATGAAATTTGAAGTCAAGAAAAAGCCAAGTCAGGTTTAGGGCTTAATTCAGAACCAAGGAAATAGAAATAGTATATTATTTTTACTTTTGGCTTACAGGACTTTGAAAGTGGCTTTTCTGAAGGTTTGATGAAACTAGAATGGATCTCTGTTGTGTTTGAAGGAGTCTGTCTATGCACTATCTAAAATGTGACTCAGGAATCGTGAATTGAATGTCTGATTGAAATACGAAAGATCGGGCATTTCAGGCTTAATTTTGGTGTTTCAAAGTGTTTTCAACAAAGTTTTGAAGTAGAAAACCTTTCGAAAAAGTATTTAAGTAGAGGTTCGGTATCTAAAAACGTGTTTGAAAAGTGATCAGGATGGTCGAATTTATAGAAAAACCGTGTCGAAAGAGTCAGAAAAGTGGGACTTGTGTGTCTAGACCAAAATGCATGTATTTTGGGACAATCGCATGTGTTTGGCTACAAAAACATGCGTTTGGGCCCAAAATCACGCATTTAGGTCAGCTGATTTGGGTCGGTTTGGCTCGATTTGACCCAGTTTTGATATTTTCACAATTCTGAGCCCGTTTTGAGTCCGATTTGAGCGCGGTTTGAACCATTGGACTCATATCGATAGACCAAATTTAATGGTGTACTAATTAGGGCTTTTCCTTACAAAATTAGGGACTTAATGATGACAATTTTGGATGTGCAAAATTAAGGATTCACAACAGTCTCCCCCTAAAACTTAGGTAAACCAAAATAAAACAATAAGCTTGTAGCTACTTCCAGCAAGTGTTTATGCTCCCTCTCAACCACCCCATTCTGTTGAGGTGTATAAAAATAAGACTTTTGATGAATTATGCCTTGGTCAAAAAAGAATTGCTCAGCTTGATTTGGGTCTGTTTGGCCCGGTTTGACCCAATTTTATATTTTCGCAATTCCTGGCCCATTTTGAGTCCGATTTGAGCGCGGTTTGAATGGTTGGACTCATATCGATGGTTCGGATTTAATGTGTAAAAATTAGGACTTTTTTCTTGAAAAATTATCCTTGAAAAATTAGGAACTTAATGATGACAATTCTGGATGTGCAAAATTAAGGATTCACAATAGTCTCCCCCTAAAACTTCTTAGGTAAACCAAAATAAAACAATATGCTTCCTCTCAACCACCCCATTTTGTTGAGGTATATAGATATAAGACTTTTGATGAATTATGCCTTGGTCAACAAAGAATTGGTCAACTTTTTTACTACAAAATATCACTTCTTAAGGTCTTAATTGTAACTCTAAATTGAGTTTCAAACATATAAAAGATAATCTTTAAATGACACAAAGTCTGGCTCTTATTTTGCAATAGAAAAGTCCATGTTATTCTAGAAAAGTCATCAACAATAGTAAGAATGAAATGAGCTCTTACTAAGGAAGGAACTTTATAAGGTCTCCATAAATCTACATGAATGATCTCAAATATCACAGAAGAAGTGGTTTGGCTTGAAGGAAAAGGAAGTCTATGTTGTTTAGAAATATGACAAGTGTCACAAACATGATGTTCATTTCTATCATCAGTAAATTTGATAGGCAAGTGTGAGATCTTGTTAAAAGAACTATGGCCTAGCCACAGTAAAGTGAGAGCAGCAGTATTTGTATTAACAAGAAGGGTATTGTCTACAAAAGAATTTGTACAATTGACAAAATGATCATTTTGGTATACTGCTAACACAAAAGATCTTTTATTACAAAATTCTTCAATAAAATCTACAGTGAAGCATGTTTTGTCAAGAATGTACAATCCTTGACGCTCCTTTCTAACTACAATGATATCTTCAGTGACTAGGTCTCGAAATTCACAATGTGATCCATAAAAGGTGATTTTGACCAGTAAGGCATGTGTTATTTGGCTAACAAAAAGCAAGTTAAAGGCAAAATTGTGAACATAATATATCTCCGTTAAAGCAAGCTTTCTAAAAGATATATTACCAATTTATTTAACAAGTTGAGTGGTCTTGTTTGGTAGTTGTACTATGATCTTCTATTTAGAAAAGGTAAGGGTTTGGAAAAAAAAAAAGATGATTCTAAATAAATATTATTACTTGCTCTTAAGTCTATTATCCATAAGCTCTCAATTTTACTACCAAACACACTTAAAATAATTGAATGCAAGTTACCTGCATAACTCAAGTAGTTAATAACTCCTTGATCTGCAACACCTTTGCCTTTTAACAGCTTCTGTAATTCCCTTGAAATAGTTGCAGCTACTATTATATCAAAATCCTCTTATGGATGCACAGTACTATTACTCAGATCTTCTATTGCAACATTTGCAACATTCACCAAGGCCTTAGATCTAGCGTTTCACTGGTACCTTTCTGATTGTCATTGACCTCCTTTCTTTTCTTTATTAACTCATCATACCAATCTGAATCCTATGAACTTAAAACAGTTCTCCTTATCATAACCAGGAATCCCACAGTAAGAGCACTTCTGACTTTAGTCTTTGTTCCTTTGCCCAAAACCATGACCTCCTTACTTAACAGTTCCTCCATTTTCCCTAACTACCATCATAGCACCATTGATTCCTTCATCACTTCCTATCTGCTTCTATTTTTCTATAGCTAATACCATAGAATATGCCTTTTGGATAGAAGATAAAGGATCCATAATCAAGATTTGGTTCTTGGTGTGTTCATATTACTCATCTAGTCCTATTAGATATTGCAGCAAATGATAAAATTCATTAAGATCTGCCTTCAATTTGTCTTATTGATAACTACAAGTCATTTGTGGTACCCAGCAGTTTAATTAATTCCACATAAGCTTCATTTTAGTGAAATATGCAGTCACACTAATGTTTTCTTGATTCAAAGAACAAATATTCCTTTGTACTTAAAAAACTAAAGGACCATTATTCTCACCATACTTCTATTCTTGATCTCTCCATAACTCCCTTGCACTAGTCATATAAACAAAAACATTCACCAAATCCTTTAAAATAGAGTTAAATATCCAAGAAATTACCATATTGTCGACCATCAACCACTGCTCATAATCATCAGAATCTTGAGGAGGCATGGGGCATTTTCCATTTATGAAACCAAGCTTCATTTTATCAGCAAGTGCAATCTTCTAGGACCTACTCTAGGACAAATAGTTCATCTCATCTAATGGTGTTGAGACTAACACCATTCCAGGATTATCATATTCTTGCAAAGCAAGTGGATCTCCATCTCTTCTATCAGTCAGAGTTACATTCCTTTCATTCTCGGTCTGTTGAGGTTGTTAAATATCTTGTTCAACTTCCTCCATATTCATCTTCTTCAATCTCTCTTCACATGTATGTCACAACCCCAACCGGAGATGTGACCGTCCTAGAGTATGGGTAGGCTTAAGGCCACCAAATGCCCATAGAACCCTAATTCTAAGCCTTAACTAGGATCAAGATATCAATTATCACATTAATATTTCACATACTAGAAATTGCTAAAGTTTTACAAAAAATTCAGCGAGTTTCGTCTAAAATTGGGATTAGCTTCCTGAAACAAAAACAAAATATATCACTTCTAAAGTCATTTCCAAAGTAATATCAACACATATGACCCCTCCTAGGTACATAAAACATCATACCACACCCCATCATAAACATATCATATACAAATAAAAGTCAAATTCTAACTTTTTCAATACTATGGAGCATTCTAGATCATACTACATAAATATATACATCATATAATGTACTTAGTATTTACATGCTTCTGGTAGAGAAATATGAAACCAAGAAGCTCAAGTGTCCCTAGGCCGGTCCTCGCCAACCCTAACTTCTGAAATCATAAGAAATGATAGATATGAGCTTTCATCTCAGTGAGTTTATGCATATGTTAATCCAGTGGAACAAGATATCAATATCATGTGACAATAAAATATATGGCTATAAATAAGAAATATAGGCTAAAAACAAAATCAAATGTTTCATATGAATAGAACTCAAACATATATCAGAACGTCACTACGGGTAGGATACATACGCCATCCACATAGTTCCGTAACAGAATGGTCATAAAAGTGCCATAAACAGTATGGGGGTTCTGTCATATACACATTGATAATGTCAATTTAATAATTTAATGGTTCAAATAGCTTAAAAAGCTAAGGTAATAATTTAGTTTTTAATCAACAATTTAATGGTTCAACACAATAAAATGTAATACTGGTTGAACAATCTCAATGAGAATCAAGAAACATAATAACAAGATTAATGAGTTTAGAAACGTCAAATAATAAAGATTTTAGTTAGGCTGCCAAAATCATATCAGGTTACAAATTTGGTCATTTTGCATTAACATAACACATAAACTCTCCTCTTAACCATCAATTTGCTCAAATAAGCTTTTCGTTCCTTTAATCCTAACTCGCCGAATCTATCGACCAATGAACGAATTACTAGAAATTACTATATAATCGATGCTTGATTGTTAAAATATTTTTATTATTATTATTATTATTTATTTTATTTTTTAATTAGGTCAAAAATATAATTTTAAAATAAAAATTCTAATAAATATTCAAATAGTCATATGTATCAAAAACAAATTAATAAGTGATTAAAACGAGATAATAATCTATTAATAACTGACTATTTTTCGATTATCCGCCAGCATCGGTTTTAGATAAAATTGGTATTAACGGAGTTGAAATAAAATAACCGATGCAAATTAAATTTTTCGAAAAATTTTCTGCAGCGTTTCAATAGAAAATTATATCAATTACTACACTAAAAAACTAATAAATTTGAAATGATGTATTTTAAAACAATCTCCTTAATAAGCAAAATATTAGTTTTATAAAAGTTTATAGGATAAAGAGTACCATAATACTAAAATCGCTTAAAACGAAAGCCGAAGTCCCTCGAAATAATTCATTGAAGTTTATTTCGTAATTTTTTCTTCGATCCACGTACGGGCTTTCTTTTAGCTTTTCACAGCTTATCTCTGTTACTTATACAGAGTCGGTTTCTCTTACTTTCTTCTTTTATTATTATTATAAAATTTTATTATATTAATAAATTTTAATTAAAATCTCACTTAATTAATTTTTTAAAAATTCATTAAATCTATTTATTAAATAATATTATTCGATTTAATTATAAAAAATATTATCGGATAATATATATATTTTATATCCTATTAACGATTTAATAAATTTAAAATATCGAAATTTAGGGTATTAAAGCGTAACAAGATCTTTGCTATGATAACATGAAGAACCAGAGAAGAAAAGATATTTACAGAGGAAAATGTTATTCACTGCCACTGGAATTTTCAGTGCAAGCTCATATTTATACAGAAAATGATTAAGCTAATTAACTAAACTAATACAGATTTAGTTATAACTAATCGTGTGAGCTGACAGCTTCCAGAGGAAGGAAACATTTTGAGGTAGGGAACACACAAGAATAAGTATTATTGTACATTAAGACACACAAACATTGTATACACCAACAAATACATTTTAAAGTAGAAATCACTTAATTTTTTAGAAATTCTATATAATCATTAAAAAAATTTTTTGAAAAAAATAACTGATTTTTTATCGGATTTATGACAAAAAAGGAATACATATCAAAATCTTAGACATACACGTGTATTTAAGGGCAACGAATCCAATCAGAAATATCATATTAAAATAAATTTTAAAAATTAATTATTTTTTTATAAAATTTTTTTTAGTAATTATATTGAAAAATTTATAAAAATTAAGTGATTTTTTATATTATTTATCAATATATTTTTAAATAAATAAATTTAAAAAATACAGTTTTTTTAAAGATACTCAAAAGAAAATATATTTATAAATAAATAAAAATAATTTATATTTATGACATTTATAATCATAAATAAATAATTAGCCAACTATAAATATTTGCATGAGATCTGGTCGAATTTGTGGAGTCAAGGATAGGGGACATGCCCTTAACTTAATTGTCACTTTAACCAGTTTTTTACTCACTTGTACTTTTGCCAAAAGATAAAATCTGAAGGGCCGCAAAGTTTCTGCACGTTTGCAGGCTTCCACAAAATAAAAGCCTTTTTTTTTTCTGCATGAACTACAAAATAAAAGCTTATTTAGTGAAAAGTTTACCATTCAATTACCTTTTTTTTTTCTCCAATTAAAGTTTGTCTATTTGGCTGTGTACTTCATAATTTCATGTCCACTACCGAAATAGAACGTGGTCCCCTTTCACTCCTTCGGTTCACTGCGGTCATAATAATGTTTTCTGGCCAAAATAATGGAAATGTAGTCATTTAGCTCGTCATAATAATACACAGGCTTTTGGAGAAATAATAATAATAATTTAGTAAAAGGTAAAGGTAGGATATCAAATAGTACTTTTCGAAATCCCAATTAGGATGATAGTCCGAATACGCTTCATTTATCTTTGTTCACAAATAAATAAATAATTTGAAAATAAAAGAGTAACAAACAATCTAAAATGAGAACGATAATTCTCTCTAGAAGAAAAATCATCAAAGACAAAGCTATTATAAAAAGTAAGATAAGAATCTCACCAATGAAAACCATAGTGTTAGAGGCATAATCTGCCAATTTATCGGTTATCCTGTTGCCTTCTTGAAAAATATGGAAAACTACAAAATTCATATTCTGAACTATAATAAGACATGTAGCCCAATCCAATATGCATTCCTAAGGCACCGAAAGAGACTTAGAACGAAAGAGAGAAATCACATAAAGTGGGTCACATTCCAACCATAAATCTCTTCATCCTCTATCATGAGCTATATACACAATATGCATAACATCTTTTTAATTCATCTATAAAAACAAAAGGGGAGTCAAGATGGATTGCGAAAGCGCCATGACAATAACGTCTCGCATTACGGAATACCCCACCCATATCTGAAACACCAAGCGAACCCAAAGAGGAGCCTTCAGTGTTAACTTTTATCCAGTTAGCTGGTGGTGCTATCAAACAATATAGACAATGCAGGGAACCTTTCTAAGACCGTGCGCTTGATGTTAATTGTGCAAAAGAAAGTTAGTTCATCTATAGATTTAGCCATAGACCTAACACAGAATGTGTCAGCTTCTCGGATTAACTTCCAAAGCTGTGAAAGGAGGCCGTGAAAGTTAACTAGCTCATTAAAAATAATCTCGTTTCTTGTATGCCGATGAGCCGCACCACACTAATAATAGTTGTACACCAAAAAACACATAATTGTGAGCAGAAAGTAATAGTCATGGCACCATGGAGAAGGTTCAACAAGCTGTCGTTGCAATTAATTCTACAACCAAAGAGCGAGGAAATTATTGTCCGAAGCTCATTAGAAATCCTACAAGAAATAAAAAAGATGATCCAAAGTTTCCACATTAGCACGACAAAGAACACAACATGAGGCCAGCATGAAGCCATGCTGCTATAAGATACCTTCTGTCAGGAAAAAACCCAGACCAACCCATCAACAGAAAACAGATTGCAATGGGGGAATGTAACACTACCAAATAAATCTAGCCCATGCACAAGGTTTAGAAGGACCCACCAAAAAACAATAGAAACTCTTTACCGTTAATCTCCTATCCATGGATCGTGTCCAAAGAAAAATATCATATTGTTCAAAGGAGAATTTTGTGGACTGTATGTCATTAATAATTGCAATATCTAGATTCGCCAGCAAGTTCCAATTACCATTAAAGCGAAACGCATCAATAACTGCAAATAACTTCAACTTAGTAACATGATCAATATTACACCGATCAACAACAATAGGCACTATCCAATTATCAGTCTAAAAGCAAAGTTTAGGGTTCGTTCCAATTAGACAAAAAAGTATTTTCTTTAACAATAGAAAACACCCATTTAATGGAATGCCAAATAGAGAAGCGAAAGTAGGAGTCCTTGCCCATACCCGACGAAGAGAGAAAAAAGAGCCTCAAAAGGCCAATAAGTGCATCATGTCTAGTTAATAGCCGCCAATCCAGAGAGGAGAGCATAGCAGGGTTGAGGTCATCCAAATTTTTAAGTCTTAATCCCTTTTCTTTAATCGATTTACAACAAATAACCCATGGAACAGAAATAGTCTTCTGATTGGCAATGAATCTCATCCACATAAAGTTTTGAATACAACGCTCCATATATCTAAGTAGGCACTTAGGCCAGCGAAAAACAATAAAAGAGTGAAGGAAGGAGCTAAGAATAACGGAGTTTACCATTACAAATCGACCAGGAAAAGATAGAAAGGCACCTTTCAAACCTGTAAACTTTGATAAAATTTTATCTGCTACTAGTTTAAGATGAACCTTTCAAGGCACCCCAACAAATAAAGGAACCTAGAGGTAAAGAAAAGGAATGGCACCAAGTTTAATTTCTCTCTCTTCCAATAAACATGCAATACACCTATGGGAAAAAGCTTTGCCAGAATACACATTAGATTTTGACCGATTATTATGGTGACCTGATCAGGCCTCAAAAATATGCTCAATATTACTGATATTTGCTTTCCTAAAAATAAGGATGTCTTCTGCATATAATAGATGAGTGATAAAATTAGTACCATAAACATAGCTCATTGGTGAAAACTTTCCAACTACAATGAATTGGAGCAATAGTCTGCTAAAAAAATCCTCAGCGATACAAAATGGCAAGGGTGAGTAGGGGTTATTATGCCTGACACCTTTAGAACAAGGAAAGTATCCTCTAGCAAACCTATTGAGCATAATGCTAATTCGAGATGTAGAGAGCAATTCAAGGATCCAAGTATGGAATGTCAATGAAAAGCCAAAAGCCTCTAAAACCTTTAAGATAAAATTTCACTCCATGGTGTCAAAAGCTTTCTTGACATCAATTTTCAGTGCCATATTTATGCTAAAATAGTGCTTATCTAGAACATCCACTCCCTCCAAGGCTAATGAGATGCAATCAGTGATCAATCTTCCTTTAATAAAACTAAATTGGTTTTGAAAGATAATCTCTGGAGCTATCAATGACAACCTATCCCCCAAAATCTTTGTAATAATTTTAAAGCAAAAGTTACTTAAAATTATCGATCTATATTGTTCAACAAAAATGGCCTCCTGCACTTTAGGAATAAGGATCATGAAATTAAAGTTCTATCCAATAATTGTCTTCTCATAAAGAAAGAAAAATTTGACAGCTTCACAAACATCCATGTGCACCACATCCCAAAAAGTAGTGATAAACCCATCTGGTCTTGGCTGCTTGAAGCATCTAAATTAAAGATAGTAGCTTTTTATCTCATCATCCGAAGGACAAGGAGTGAGAGCATCATTATCTTCCAAATTCACTAGAGGGGGAATAATATCTTTAACTAGAGAAAAATCCATAGGCCCTTCTGAATTAGATTTAAAAATATTGTTATAGAAGTGAACAATATGATTAGTAATGTTCTCAGGGTCATTTACAAGCCTATCTCCTATTTACTATATTGTATAGAATTTTACTTAAATTTCCTTTACATTTAGGTATATTTTTTTCCCATAAATTGAATTTGATGAGTTTGTTAAGTGTGTTTTAGAGAAATTCAAAAAATAAGGAGTAATTTGATCAATAAACAAAGTCCCTGAATGAATTGAAGACATGGTGAAGAAAATTTGAGAAAAGTTCAACTGCACAGGCTAGGCACGGGTCGTGCTTTTCAAGCCTCCAAGCCGTGCCAATCTCTGTGTAAAATCAAACTTGGAATTCAAAAAGTGTAGTTGCCATAAGAGCAGTGCAGATGAAGTCTTGGGCCGTGCGTACCCCGAGTAAGTCTCTGTATGGAAATGCTTATCCAATTTTAAAATGCACAACGCGGAACGAGAAAATGCACAGGCCATGCAATACTGATATAGGCCATGCGTTCAAGAGTTTTTCAATGAGAAAGTTGGTTTCCAAGTTGAATTCTGAATTGTAAATTCATATTGAGATTTCCAACTTCAAAAAGACTTGTTTCTCTATTTAACCAAGCTTATTGATGGATCAAAGACACACAATACTCCATCAACAACAGATCATCCTTACCATTAACCTTCATCAAAAGTTGAGAGAATTAGTTTAGAATTTTTTTGTTTCATTATTTATTAGTTGTTTTTCATTATTTTCTTAATTCTTCATCAATTTAGTTCTTGTTAAAGATTGAAGTTGAATTTCTCCAAGGAGAGTAGGATTTTCCTGCTTTTAATTGAGGTTTATTCTTAGTTTTAATTACTTTAATTCTAAGTTTTCTTTATATTAAGGGTATTAAGCATGATTTCTCTTAGAATTATTGTTAACTTGTTGAGTTTTAAATCAATCATGAACTAAACTTGTTTTTGTCTAGAGATAGAAGTATGAAATAGTTTTGATATGATTAATTGCTATGAGTTTTATTATTAGGCTTAACTTTTTCTTGATTGAATTGAATTAACGATTATAAACAATTGCTTGATCATCAATTAGTTTAATTAGGGTTTGTATGATGGAGCGAGAGTGGAAGTCTAAACCTAAAATTATTCAATTAAGATTATAAAACAAATTGGGTTCATAAGTTTTAGTGTTAATCCTTAGATTGATGCATGTTTTCTCTAGATTACATCTATAAATGCATTAGCTAGACTAGGGTAAGCTCTAGTTGAATGATTGCATTAAAATTTGGATAGTTAAACTTAAATAATAGAGTTCACAGTTTAGTATCATAAAGGATAGACTATGGATTGTCAATTTCTCTAGACAGTTTTCATATCATTGCATACTCATTGATTATTTTCTTTAAAATTTACTTGTTTAATTTACTTTTTAAATCAAATCAAAATCTTCTTTTACTTTTTTCTGTACTTTGAGAAACAAATTTATTAAGTTTAGTAAAACTAAGTTGAAAAGATCCTTGGAATACGACCTTGGGTTCTCATCCTATATTGTAATAGCCCGTATACTTGTGGTAACTATTTGGTAGTATATTTTGAGGCGAACATCTTCATAGTGGAAATATTAGAAAAAGGCTTTCAAATAGTATGAGCTTTGTGAAAGTATTCAGAATTACGATCTCCTCTCTGTAGCCATTGTATTCTTCTGAGTTCTTTAAGAAAGGTTTCCTTTTTCTTGAGGCAAAGATCCAAGTAAACATACACATCCAGATCCTCCCTATGCTAAGAGTCTGAAGAACCACTAGCAGAGATGGTGGTTTTGATGAAATTCATCATTGCTTCAGCTGATGAGATGTTCCTGTCAAGATGACCAAACACTTTATGATTCCATCCCTTCAAAGCTGCTCTTAAACTTTTAAGCTTTTTATAAAGAGATTGCATAGGCAAAAAATTTAAAGAAATCTATTCCCAATGATTAGCAATGAAGTACTTGAACTTCGAATGCAGAAGCCACATGGACTGAAATCAAAATCGAGCACGACGTTGATGCACATTATCAAAGCAATGAATAATGAGAGGGGCATGGTCTAAATAATGATGTGTCAAAGCAACATAAGAGATAGAACACCAATAATTTAGCATCTCAAAAAAAGTTATCTATCTATCAGAAGACTTTCAACATGAGCTCTCCTATGCCTCCCACCAAGTATAGGTAGCTTCTTGTAATGGAACTTGAATAAGATTATTAGAGAGTATAAAACTATTGAACTTTATAAACGGAAGGTTGACATGAGGCCTTCCCACTTTTTCATAAGAGCCTCTGATGACATTGAAGTCACCCACAACAATCCAAGCACCCAAAGTAGGAATAAGATTATAAAGGTCATGCCATAAAGCCAAACACCTATTCTTCCAATTGCTGCCATAAACAAAAGTAATTCTATAAGGATTATTATTAAACATACAATTAGTAGTAACATGTTGATCATAACAAGCTCCAACAGAAGGACTTCCCAGTTGAGAGCTAGCTAGGACCCAAATAGAGACGAGGTCTTTATTATGGAGAACAACAAGATTTAAATGCAAAGAACTCCAAAAGAAAACAGAAATATAATCAAATTCAATAAGAGGCTTTGCCTAGCAAACTAAATCTGGTTTATGAGACTAGAAAATGTTAAATAAATAACGTTGTGTGTCAGGATTTCCAACACCACTGCAGTTCCAAAATAGAATTTTCTTAAGTTCATTCGATCAATGTTCTTTCTCAGCCTTCTAGAAAGCTGGACTTGAAATTTCCCAACCATAGTCCAATTACCTCCATCATTGTTACGCTAAGCATTAATGTGGTCATTAAATTCAGTTCCATACTTCATTTGTTTCTTTCTAGCCTCTTCAGCTTCAATCTGATCAGCCCGCAAATGTTTTTCAGCTTCCATACCAGTCACTACAATTGTATCTTTAACACTAGCTAAATTCAGATCATCAGAAACATCAATACATGCTAAGTCTGCATCAATCTCAGCTGCTAAAGTGTCATTTTGACTGGTAACGACATTAATAGTCTAATGTCTTTCATTCGTGACTATATCATCATCATCCCTCACCTCCACATTATCACAAACATCAGTAGTAACTTTAGAGCCTCAAGAGAATTTTCATAAATCACATCTATAAAGAAAGACTTTTCCACCCGCTCAATCATTAAAGTTTTTGACAATTCATGGGACAAGTCAACATCAACTAAGAGTCGACCATAATGGCCAAGTTCACTTGACAAAGTTTTAGAATCGATTTTTAAAGCAATACCCAAACCTCTGGCTATATCCACCAAAATCTGTGGATGCCAATACTTCAATGGCAGTCGATAAAATCGTGCTCAAACCTGTGTGTTTGTAGGTTTTTTTACTTTAGGATCAAAACTGGAGTCCAATGTTAGAGACGTAATATCCTCAGCTTGAGTTGTAAAGAACCTCTAGCCAAAATCTAATTCTTCTCCTCTTTTGAGCGAAGGGTGACATGATAAAAGCCTCTCCCTAAAGAGATAAGCCTTCAGTCATCATTAAGGTCCCATATCTTAGAAAGCTTCTCTTTCAAGTCAAAAGTTCTCCATGGTTTATCACCCTTGAAAGGGACAACCCTAGCAATTCGAGAATGTTCACAAATCTTAATTTGTTCATCATACAAACATTGATCAATGTGAATGGAGATAAATCTACCCTTATTGGTAGGGCAGAGGATGGGGGAGGCAATGTGCTATTCCCTTCCAAAATTAAAGCAAAATTTTTAGTTGTACTGTTGACAATCATGGTGTTCTTGTAAGCACCAGGGCATTCAATAGCATAAAGGTCACCCAAAGGATCCATAAGATGTGGTATCGGCAAAAAGAGATAGCCGGCAGAGGCTGTGGTGGTGTGCACCATAAGGGAATCCAGAGAGCGTCTGGAAGCCTAGAGTTATATAAGCCACATAATGATAATAATAATAATAATAATAATAATAATAATAATAATATCACATAACGAAATACATTATTTGACATATGAATTATTTTGTACTAAATTTTTGAATATCTATTATATTGTATTATATGTTCAAACTTTTATTTTCAAATTTATCAATTACTTTTTTAGGCTAAACTGATGCGCATCACACAATATTAATGTATGTTAATAGTCTTCAGTAATAAAATTGAAATGCACAATATAACACAATAAATATTCAAGAGATCAATAAAATAAAATGTACCAATTCAAGAATTAAGTAATATACTTTGCTTGTGTATATATATGAGAAAATTATCCTAAAGTGCAAGAGGCTATTTTTGTTGAACAATATAGACCTATGATTTTAAGTAATTTTAGCTTGAAACTTATTACTAAGATTTTGGCAGATAGGTTGTCATTGATCGCTCCAAAGATTATTTCTTAAAACCAATTTGGTTTTATCAACGAAAGATTAATTGTCGATTGTATCTCATTAGCCTCAGATGGGGTGAATGTTCTAGACAGGCATTGTTTTGGTCATAATATGGCTATGAAAATTGATGGCAGGAAGGCTTTTAACACTATGGATTGTAACTTTATTTTAGAGGCCTTTGTTTTTCTCTAACACTATGGATTGTAATTGGATCCTTGAAATGTTATCTACTGCCTGGATTAGCATTCTTCTTAATGGTTCTACTAGGGTATTTTCCTTGTTCTACAGGTGTCAAATAGGGTGACCCACCTCTGCCCCTTACTTTTTTGTATTGTCAAGGATTTTCTGAGCAGACTATTGATTCAGTATACTGCAGTTGGTAAGTTTTCCCCAATGAGCTATGTTCGTGGTACTAATTTCCTCACTCATCTATTATATGCAGATGACATCCTTATTTTTAGGAAAGCAACTATCAAAAACATTAACCATATTTTTGAGGCTTTTGAGATTTATGGGCCTTTTGTCAGGTCAGCATGTTAATTGGTCAAAATCTAATGTATTTTTTGGCAAAGTTGTGTCCCATAGGCGTATTTGGCATTTATTGGTAGGGAGAGAGATTACTCTTGGCGTGATTCCTTTTCTTTACCTTGGGGTTCCTTTGTTTGTTGGGGTGCCTCATAAGGTTCATCTCAAACCAGTGGCAGATAAAATCTTATCAAAGTTTGCAGGTTAGAAAGGTGCATCTATATCTTTGCCTGGTCAAGTTACAATGGTTAATTCAGTTATTCTTAGATCCTTATTTCATTCATTTGTTGTTTTCGCTGGCCTAATTGTTTTCTTAGATACATGGAGTGGTATTCAAAACTTTGTGTGGAATGGATCCATTGCCAAACAGAAGATTGTTACTATTCCATGGACTATCTACTGTAAACCAATAAAAGCATGGAGGCTTAGGACTTAAAAATTTAGATGACCTCAATCTTGCTATGCTTTCTTCTCTTGCTTGGTGGCTTTTAACTAAATCCGATACTCTTATTGGCCTTTTGAGCACCCATTTTTTATTCCATCAAGTATGGGTAAGTATTCCTACTTTCGCTCCTCCATTTGGCATTCTATTAAATGGGTATTTTCTATTGTTAAAGAAAATACTTTTTGTCTTATTGGAAGGGAGTCTAATCTTTATTTTTGGATTAATAACTTGATTGTGCCCACTAACTCTGATCGATGTAATATTGAACATGCTGTTAAGTTGAAGTTATCTGCTACTGTTGATGCCTTTTGTTGTAATGGTAACTGGGATTTGTTGTTGCCTATTGATGTTTCCATGAACAATATGATGTTTTTCTTTAGACAAGGTCTATGGATGGCAGTTTAATGGTAAAGAGTTTCTACTAGTTCTTGTAAAATTCTTATGAACCTTGTGAGCGGGCTAGATTTGTTTTGTGGAGTTTCAATCCTCCGCCCCATTTTGCTATTTGGTGGAGGGCTGGTTTAGGTTATTTGTCGACGCAGGAAGTGTTGCAGTAGCGTGGGATCAAACTTACTTCTTGTTGTCCTCTTTGTCATGCTAATGTGGAAACTTTGGATCATCCTTTTGTTTCTTACATGATTTCCAATGAGGTTTGGAAAGCTGTTTCCGTACTTTTTGGTTACAGGATTAATTGCTATGGTAGCTTATTGGACCTTCTCCATAGTGCTAAGAATACCATTCTCAGCTCATAGCTACATATTTTTTGTGTACAACTATTGTTATTGTGTCGCTTATATGGCATACAAGAATGAATTTATTTTTAATGAGCGAGCTCTTAACTTTCATGGTCTTCTTAATCAGCTTTGGAAGATCATTCAAGAAGCTGACTCATTCTGTATTGCATGTATGGCTGGCTCCATGGATGAGCTAACTTTCTTTCGCTCAATTAATATCAAAGGCGATCCTAGAAAGGCTCTATCGATTGTATCTATATTTGGCAGCCCCCTCTAGCTAATTGGATAAAAGTTAACACTAGCGGCTCCTCTTTGGGTTTTCTAGGTTTTCAGGTATGGATGGGGTATTCCGCAACACGAGAGGTTTTTGTCATTGTGCTTTCTCAATCCATCTTAATTCCTCTTTTGCTTTTATTATTGAACTAAAAGCTATTATGCATTTTGTGTATATAGCTCATGATAGAGGATGGAAAATTTTATGATTGGGATGTGATTCACTTTATGTGATTTCTCTCTTTCGCTCTAAGACTCTCTCGATGCCTTGGAATTGCAGATTGGATTGGGCTGCTAGCCTTAATATTATTCAAAATATGAATTTAGTGATTTCTCGTATTTTTAGAGAGGGCAATAGAGTAGTTGATAAATTGGCAGCTTAGGCCTCTAATAATGTGGGTAGTCATTGGTGAGATTCTTAATATGCTTTTTGTAATAGTTTAGTCTTTGATGATTTTTCTTCTAGGGAGAACTATCCTTTCATGTAAAGTTCTCCCTTTGGATTGTTTATTTTTCTTCTATTTTCAAGTTTTAATTTATTTTTTTAGCAATGGTAAATGAAGCAGGTGCATTTCGAGTGTCAGCCTAATTGGGATGTCGAATGCACTATATGATACCTGACCTCCTCTTTTTACTTAAAAATATATATATGAAAATTAAATAGTTTTTTTAAAATTAAATTAAATAGATTTTAATACATTTTACTCAATTTCTTTACATAAATCTCCATCAAATGTTTAAAGAAAATTTTCTCAAGAAAAAAAAAACATTGTAAATCTTATAACATAGTGTCTCTTTTCAATTACCATGAAAAATTTAGACATGTTTTGTAAATGATAAATACACATAATATTATTAGTATGTTTTATGTAGAATTATTAAACATGATTTATTATCAATGTGATCTTGGCTGAGCCACATTAAGGCAAGTAGGGCTATGACCTCACTAGATTTCTTTAAAAAATTAATATTTATAATTAATTGTATTATTATAAAATAATTAAAGTTATTAATGATTGATGGAGAGTGAAAAAAAAATGTGACTATTATTTCTTATATACATTTAATTAATCATCTACAATGTTAGTATTTATATGATGGTATTTTTTTGGCAAAAAAAAATTATGATGGTATTTCCAAATTTCTTAAATAATAAAATTAAATAAAATATATATAAAAAATTATGTGCTTGTTTGACAATGCTGTTAAAAATTATAAAAGCATTTTTATTTTTTTATTTAATTGATATATATATATATATATATATATATATATAAAGTGATTTTAAAAAAAATATATATCTAAAAGCATTTTTGTCAAAAGTAACACCAAAGTGGGACTGTAAGTGATGTGTAATAAAATTGAAAGAGTAAATTTCAAATTCTAAATTACAATTCAACTATAACTTGTAGATTTTTTTATTGGTAGGCTATATACCTAACAACTTTAGATATTTAGATTTGAACTGGATTAGATGTTTAATGCCTGCACAATAAACAAATGTGAGCTAAGAGGGTCAGGCTTGTTGCCTGGTAAAGACTCTCCGGCGCTCAAGTCAGTAATGGACTAAGATACCTTAGGCCCCTTGTGAGCCTTTAGAAAGATGGGTTACTGAAGTATTTAGAGTTAAGGTTACATACCTTGAAATGTGTGCCATCATGAGATATTTATAGTGTTTTATGTGATAGCTCTGAGACACTTGTCTTGTTGTTTAAGGTGTCACGTGGTGAATCCTGAGCATGGTACCAAGTGGTCCTAGAGTAGCCATATGACAAGTGGCTTAAATAGCTAAGGACATGTGTCTTGGGAATATTCTTACTGACTAGAAAAGTGGGCCCCACCTTAGGGGTCTCTTCTGCACGAGACACCCCGAAGAGCCCTCCTCGAAAGGTTGGGCTTGTCATTTTTTGCTATTCCTAATAATCTAGTAAGCTTCTTAGGCCTTGTTTACTATGATTCGTATCAGTTGCCCCCCTTGTTCATAAGAGGTTGAACGACTTCGAAGTTTGAGCCTCTGTTTGAATAAAATCTTCCCTCGGAGGCTTCTTGCGCTAGTTTTCCTGTCTTCGCCGGGGTCGCTTCTACTTCGTGGTGGTGATAGTGACCTTCGATGATATTTTAGCTTTATTTTTTATACATTTTTAGTGGCTTTGACCATTTATTGTCGTGTTGTCTTCGGTAAGTTGGGATTCAGAGTGGTTATGCCCTCTTCGGGGTTCATTTCTTCAATGGGGGTCCCTTGCCATGTGGCTGCTGACTCATAAAAATTTTACCACGTGTCGTCTTCTGAATTATAATGGCTGGGAATATGAAAGATCTTCTAGAAGTCCTATATATATCTCTTATTTTAACCCATTTTTTCCTCTGCCTATTTTAACTTTTTCTCTGTCTTCTTTGCATCCCTCTCCTTTTTGCTTCAATTCTTTTCTTCTATATTCATCTCTGCTAATGACTCGTACTAAGGGTCATGATGCTCATCGTGCGAATGAAAAAGTTGTTGATTTCATTGAAGATTCTCTTGCTCTAGCTTGGAAAGGGGTAAAACCCATTTCTAGCTTCAATTGGGCTTAAGTGCAGTGAAACTTAGAGGCCATTTCTAATATGGCTTCCTTTGACTTACTTTTTCCTTCACACCACCTTTTCCACACTGATCCTAGGCTGGGTATTTATGTTGGCCCTTGTTATTACATTTGCTTCCTTGATCACATGCTTCGAGGCTTGCTCTTCCCACCTTCTGCTTTGTTTGTGCAAGTCTTCAATCACTTCAGTGTGCTTCCTCTCAACCTTATCCCGAACTTGATCCTCGACATTCACTGCTTTGAGGTTTTTTGTTTTTTCTTGGGGATTTTTTCCCCTTCAGTACAGCTCTTTCAACTCTT
>CAOJBK014512860.1:0-18191 GCA_948294925.1 Codiaeum variegatum | reverse complement strand
AATTTGATTTTCTAGTGAAGTACAGCAATCCACCATCAGTAGACATCCCCAATGAATCAATAAAACCTACTGGTTGGGGAGATGGCTCTGAGGAAGGTATTTGAAAAGTAAGGAAGAAGCCATTCCATCACAAAAAATCATTCAACCATTTGTGATAGGGAAATCGTCATGGTAATTGATGGACGTTAGCCTCAAGGTGGAATTCCTCAATAGTACAGGGAAATTTCTCAACTAAAAAACAAAAATATTTTAATAAATCTAATACTTCTTAAATTTTCTCAAATAATTATAGGAGGGATGATGAGGTCACCAGCCCAAGGTTCATTAGAAAATAACCAAATTTTGTGGTGCTAAAGCCTATACTGCCTAGCAGACAGTGGCACCCGATGCAACACAAGAAATTTCCTCAACGCTTGACCAGTACCAAAAAAAGTGACTTCAGAGAAAAACAGCGTCGAAAATAAGGGAGAAAGAAGAATGAAGTCAAAGCCAAGTGATGCATCCGGAAAACCTTGACAAAATATTAAAATTCAACATAAAGGCCTTTGAGGATCTTTATATTAGCAAAGGTGAATCAGTGGAAAATTTTGGTTATGAGGCGGACATTGATGAACTTATGGAGACTAAGGAAGACATGGAGATTGATGGAAAACATTTTTCCTTAGGATGTGAAACCACTTCTATTATGATTCCTTAGGAGTTCATGATGCAGGATGTTGAGGAAATGGAGTTCCCTGACACTTAGGGGGCAAAATTTTTAAAATTATTAGATGTGCATCTAAGTTGAGTAGTAATTCAAGCCACTTGGCCGAATCAACCTAAAAGAGTCATTCTTTAGAAGCCTTCAATGGAAATGACCAAACACATAAAGCCTTTGTACATCAAGTCTCACTTGAATAGTAAACCATTATCCAGGATTTTGGTGGATAGTGGTTCAGCCATTAATGTTATTCCTCTCAGGCTCTTACGCTCTCTTGGGAAAAATCAAGAAGATTTAATTTCTACTGACATTACTATATCAACTTTTACATATGAAGTTACTAGTGTCCTTGGAGTTTTGCTTGTGGAAATCAATGTTGGCAGTAGAAATTCACTCAACCCTTCTTCATTGTGGAATTGAAGGCCAACTATAATGCTTTACTTAGAAGAGATTGGATTCATGCCAATTGGTGTGTATCATCTTCCTTACACTTATTTTTGCTCGTTTGGAAGGGTAACTACATTGAAGTGGTTTAGGCCAACAACAAGTGCTGATAATTTAGAAGCCAAGTTCTATGATGTAGACTTGGGCCCGCTCATCAGATTTGCCGAGAGAAACATGAATGGAGATCCAAAACACATTTATTTTTCCAAGCATGACCTAGAGAAATAAGTTCAAGATCACTCATATTTGATTTACCAAGAGAAGTTCATCATATCTTACTCTAAATGGCTAATGGAGGGACTTATTATTGAAGAAATTGATGATTAGTTGCTCTGAAGAGGAGTTGGTAGTAGCTGCATCTGCCATTCATAAGCTTCAGATGCAGCAGGCAGTGAATAAAATTACAGAGAAAGATCTGTAACTATATGAAGTAGACATCATTTAGGAAGGTGAGTTTGCAAAGGATTTTGAAGAATTATAGCTTGATGATGTGATGGAGGCTCCACCATGCCTTTAAGATAATCAATATGAAGTTTAAGATCCTTTAGAAGAAATAAATCTTAGCACTCTCCAAGAGCTAAGAATTACTTATGTAAGTTCTTTATTAAAAGAAAATATCAAAAAAGAATTAATTTTTCTTTTAAAAGAATTTAAAGATTGTTTTGCATGAGATAATAATGAAATGTCTGGTTTAGAAAGTGAGGTAGTTGAGCACCGCCTTCCTATCAAGCTCTAATTTTGCCCTTTTTTACAACATCCAATGAGATTGTCTAAAGAGGTGGAATAAAGTTAAGGAAGAAATTGAAAAATTGTTTAAGGCTTGCTTCATCAAGCCGACCAGGTATGCGGAATGGCTCTCTAATATAGTTCCTATTATGAAAAAGAATGGTAAGCTTAGAGTATGTATAGATTTTAAGGACTTGAATTTGGCCACACCTAAAGCTATTTATGTTATGCATGTTGCTGATATGTTAATTGATGCTGCCTCCAGGATTGAGCTCTTGCCATTCATGCAAGGTTTTTCAGGTTATAACCAAATTTTCATTACTAAGGAAGATGTTTCCAAGATCACCTTTAGATGTCCTGGTGCTATTAGGACTTTTAAATGGCTAGTTATGCCTTTCAGCTTGAAAGACGCTGGTGCAACGTACCTAGGGCCATGAATGCCATCTTCCATGACATGATTGGCCATCATATGGAGATTTGTATTGATAATATTATGGTAAAATTTGAAAAATCATCAAATCATATGCTCCTCTAGAGAAAAAGTTTTGGAAGGATGAGATTTTATCACTAAAAACTAAACCCTTTAAAGTATGCTTTTTGTGTACAGGCCAGAACTTCTTGGAGTTTCTTATGCATCAATGAGGGCTTGAGATTGACAAGAATAAATTGCAGGAAATTCTTAAAGCAAAGCCACCTCTGACAAAAATAAGTAGTTACAGAGGTTCCTGGGGCAGGTCAAAAACTTGGGGAGGTTTATTTCTAATCTTGCTGAAAAAAAAAGAATTTTTTGATTTGGTAAAACTTAAATAAGAAAGTGATTCTAGATGGGAATTTAGGCACCAAAATGCCTTTGATAAAATTAAAGAATATTTGTCAAAACCTTATGTACTAGTTCCGCCTAGGGAAGGGATGCCTTTGCAATCATATATATCTGCTGGTTATGAATTAGTTGATTATCTTTTAGCTCAAAATAATTCTTTGGGCCATGAACATGCCAATTATTATTTGAGCTTAATTTTAACTCCTACTAAACCAAGATATTCATTAATTGAGAACTTATGTCATACTTTATACTTTGCTTGTACTAAATTGAGGCATTATCTTTTGAAAAATAGAGTTTAAGTGATTTCACTGACTGGCCTAAAGAAGTACATGTTAAATAGACCAGTTTTGTTAGGAAAGATTAAGAAATGGCTGCTAAGATAGATTGAGTTCTCAATAGTCTATCATCCTCAAAAATCAGTGAAAGGTCAAGCTGATCACACAACTCAAGAAATCTTTGAGGAAAGGAACTTCTTATATGTAGAGTGAACATTTAGCCTTAAGTCCTCAGGTTCGACGACTTTTCTATAAACAATTTGGCTGGGGTTGGTGTGGTAAATACATCTCCCTCTGGTACAAAAATGGCTTTAAGTTTTACTTTAGATTTTGAATGCACTAATAATCAAGCAGAATATGAGGCTTTAATCATAGGCCTTAAAATTCTTCAAGACCTTGGTTCAATGGAAGTATAGCTTATTGGTGATTCATGGCTTGTAATCAAGTAGTTATCTGGGGAATATAAATGCACCACCTTATCTTTAGCACCTTATTTTACTGCTGCCATCTAACTTGCTGATTCTTTTGAAAATATTTCTTTTATCCATGTACCTCGAGAATCAAATTAGGAAGCTGATGAATTGTCTCAGGTTGCATTAGGTTTGATAATTTCAAAAGGATTAACCCAAAAGTTGATTTTGGTGCAGAAAAAATCACACCAATCCATTCAAGAAAGAGGTCTTCAATTCGAGTTATTTAACACATACTTGAATGTGGCGAGTGATTAGCATGCCGGCCTCAAGGCATATCTGAAAATTCCTCCACAACTCTAAATTATGTTTTGATTGGGGAAGACTTGTATCAAGGAACCTTTGATGGTTTACTATTGAGATGCCTTTCATTTCCTCAAGACATGGAAATTTTAATGGAAGTCCATGAATGTATTTCTGGTGCACATCAAGTGGAAGAAAGATGAAATGGTTAATTAGGAGGCATGGTTACTACTGGCCATTATTCTTGAAAGATTGCATCGCTTATGCTAAAAAGTTGCCACCAATGCCAAAAATATGGAGCCATTCAACGAGTACCAGATGATGACATGTATTCAGTGGTGAAACCATAGCCATTTATAGGGTGGGCCATTAATCTTGTTGGAAAAATCTATCCTGCTTCATCCAAAGGCTATAACTTCATTATTATGGCCATGGACTATTTCACCAAGTGGATGGAGTCAATTCCCTTGAAAAAAGTTGAGCAAAATGATATTATTACCTTTATTAATGGAAATCTTATTCACAGGTTTGAGATTCCTCAAACAATTACTATAGTTAGGGAATTATGTTCACTGGGGAAGAGATGAGAATGTTCATAGAAGATTACAATATTAAATATCTTACCTCAACTTCTTATTATGCTCAAGCCAGCGTTCGAGCGGAGGCTTCCAACAAAATTATCATTGGCATATTAGATAAGATGCTTGAAGAAAATCCAAGAGATTGGCCAATAATATTGTCTGAAAGCTTGTGGGCATATCGAACTTCAAAAATAGAAACAACCGGTGAAAGCCCTGTTGAACTTACCATTGGGCATGATGCAATTTTGCCTTTGTGTGTTAAGAGAACCCATTCGAGCAGCCCGTGGGATCTTCCAGTGTGAGTTCGAGCTAGCATCTCGAATGAAAGCATGGATTGTGCATGGCATCGCTGATTGTGGCTTGGTTCCACATTTGTGCATCCATATTTGTTCGTTTGCATGCACGTGGTGTGTAAAGTGTAAAAAGACACCATCTAATCTTTTAGAAAAACAATTTTCTAAGGTGACTAAGAAACCATTTTGATTTAACTCCATTTTAGAAAACAAAATGTTTCTATTCCCAATTGAAAAGGTTTTTCATGTTTGAACCAAAAGGGGTTCAGGGATTCTTAATCTGATAAAATAATTTTTATGAAAAAAAATAGTTTTTTACCATTTTTACATAACAACTTTTGGCTTAAAAGTGTTATTTTGGTTAAAAATGATTTTGTTGAATGCATGAACAGGTATTTTATTATGCATGAACTGTTAAGCATGCCATACTAATGCACAAACAAGCTATTGTGCAGTGGACAATCACATAAAGAAAAAATAAAGACCAGATTTACTAGGGGTCCTTCCTGTAACTTATTTCAAGTTCTAGGGAAAATAAATACATATCATTTAAGCATGCATGACATATTTACAGATGTGTGCCCAATCGTTTCGAGCCTAGGTTCTTGAGCCCAGTTTTCTAGGTCTGTTTTAATCTAATCCGATTCAATTTTTTGGGTCCTTTTAAAGTCAAAATTTAGACCAATCAGATCCGTTGGACTCATACTAATGGGCTGGATTTAATGGTGCTAAAATCAGGGTTCATAACTACCCCATGAGCACTCAGGTTTGGGGAAACATGACTGCTATGTGTGAACACATTTAATGTGGTAGTTGAAAATGTGCCTATAAAAGGGCTTAAGGACTTAATTTTCCACTTACCACTTCATTTATTCATTTTAGCTTTCAAAGTTCTCTCCTTCTACCTTTCTATTTTGTGATTCGTAAAAAAGCTTTGGATGATATCGACTGATATTTTTGAGGAGGAAGATTTCTCTGCATAGCTAAGTGCATCTCTAGAGGGGGAAACAATTCTAGATTTTTCCACCCCTTCACTTGACGATATTGTCGGCAACCCTTATATCAGTTTTACTACAGAGGAGTTACACAGTAAAGCACCTAAATCATCTATAGGTCCATCTAACTTTATTGCAGTTCTACTACAAAAGTGGAATACCACTGATCACCTGCTAATGGATAGAGAAGAGCCACCTATGCACACCAATTCTAATTTGTTGGAGGACCACCAGGTGCATGGGAGTTGGCTTGGCTTTCAGATGGTATGTATTTTTTTTGTTTATTTTCTGTCAATTTTTTCTTTGTTTTAAATTTTATTTTATGCCGAAACAAAAAAGAGCTAGTAACGCAAAACGAGAATTGAAAATGATGGGATTTAATGCATACCTTTAGGAGGGTACCTTTAGCCAGAGAGGTGGAAGATTATGCCTAGGCAATGTGATAGCCTCTTTGAGCGCTTATTAGCCTGTTGCTGAGCGCCTAGCCTTAGCCCACCTAATGGGTTGGTTGTGATAAGACATTGGGTGTTCCCTTATAGGAACTTGATGTATGATTTTAGCAAGAGGTGGTGTTGGACCACCAACACTTTTCATTTTCTAATGGGAGAGATGATGATCACTCCCTTCGAATGGTCATGCTTGACCGGTATGTGGTTTGGGTGTCATCCTGTTGCTTTTGATGCACATCCATGTCTGCGCAAAGTGTTAGGTGTCTTGCTTAGGGATTTACTGGTAATCAATACACACGAGAAGATTTTGAGGACTCATTTGCATCATTTGTTGACTCGGATGAACTTGGTGGACTATATGTGGACCAATGTGCCAGGGTTTTCCTACTGATCATCTTGTTGACCATGTTCTTATATAATGAGGCTGGATGGGTTGATATGAAGATCCTAGCTTCATTGGTGGACTTGAGAGAGCTAGAAGAGTATGACTGGGCTGGAGCTGCTCAGGCTGCGGCATACAGAGCGATGGTTCGGATGCCTGAGTTGTTCGGGAAGCTATCTCGGCGACTGGAATTGTGTAAGAGGTCAATATTACCTTTATATTTCCTTTTCTCTAGTGTTTTATTCATTTTGCAACGGTCTATGCATCTATTTTCTACAAATTTGGGCCTTTTCCCATATTAATGCTATTGCATCCACGATCAGGCCAGCGGACCAGCTTCCCTTTCAAGTAGGGAGGGTGTGGTATGAAGAGTTTTTGGTCTTTGCTCAAGCTTCCTTTTCTTGTTCTGATTATTGGTGCATTCTGGTGACTTTTGCTCAGGTATGTTCTAACAACTTTTACCCATGTTCTTAGAAGATTTCTGATTTACTACATAGATGATTCCCAAGTTGTATAGAATCCTTTTACTCAGGATTGAGCATGGCATCATGGATTGCGGCTGGGTCACACATTTGTGCATCCACATTTGTTCATTAGCATGCACGTGATGTGTAAAGTGTACAAAGATACCATCTAATATTTTAGAAAAATACTTTTCTAAGGTGATTAAGAAACCATTTCGATTTAACTCCATTTTAGAAAAAATGTTTATGTTCCCAATTGAAATGGTTGTTCTTGTTTGAACCAAAGGGGGTTCAGGGATTCGTGATCTGATAAAATAATTTTTATGAAAAAATAGTTTTTTACCATTTTTACATAGCAACTTTTGGCATAAAATGTCTAATTTCAGTTAAAAATGATTTTCATGTACACATGAACATGTACTTTATGGTGCATGAACTGTTAAGCATGCCAGATTAATGCATAAATAGGCTATTGTGCAGTTGACAATCACATAAAGCAAAAATAAAGACAAGTTTACTAGGAGTCCTTCCTCTAACCTATTTCAAGTTCTAGGGAAGGTACAACACCCCAAAAGAAAGAATTAATAATTATAATATAGAATAAAACAATTGAAGTCAGGGGATCTCCTCTCTAGTCTTATGATATGGGGAAAGCACACATTCCCCAAAAGCAAATCTAGTAATAGCAATAATAACAATGAAATAAATACATATAAAAAAAGAATAACAAAAATATAACAAAATAAATAAAATAAAAAATAAAGGTTTGGAGTTGAAGTCGTGAATGGCTTGTCGACATATTCCTTTGAATGGGAATTAAACCCCACATCATTTTGCCTTCTTGCGAAGGGTAGGGTTGTTTTGATAACAATAGGTGGTTTAGTTGTATGTTTAGAAACTAAATCAATTTTAATTTATAAAATTGTTTAACCAAGTAGTCTGTTAACCGGCTTAGATTTTGATTAACAAAATGACTTTTGAATAATTGTAAATTGATTACCTAAGTTCATTTTAGGGTTTGTTAGATTCATTTTATGAAAAATTAGCTTTCATTAAAACATGCCTCAAAATAGATTTCTGATAGAAAATATGCCTTAATTTAGTTTTAAAGGGATTAAAGTAATTAATTATGAGAAAAAAATATATTGTATCAACTTTACCTTTTTCTGGGGATTCGGGATTGGCAGATTTGAGGGCTTAATGAAACCTGAGCGAGTCTTCGTTGTGTTCAGAGGGCACATGATGTTGTCTATCTAAATTTGGATTGGAAATGAGGGAACTATTGAACTAATAAAAACCATAACAATTTTGGAAATTTGGACTGATTGGAGAAAAATTGTTGTGTTTGGCAATGTTTTTATGTAATTTTACAGTGTTTTGAGGCTAAAAATGTGTACAGAAGTCTTGAAATGCTACTGAAAATTTTTATCAAACTATTCTGAAAAATATTATATTTATAGAGGATCGTATTAGAACTCTTAAAATAAAAAGCATGTGTGAATAGTGTTATGCAAGTGCCAGGAGGTTCACGCACGCATCAGGCGTGCTACGAATGTGCAGATGGTGTGATGTACATGCGAGATGGATAAAAAATGTGTGAGGTCATTTACGCATGTGCACTATCGTTTAAGCTTGTGCGACATCGTTTGCACACGCATGCCCTATCGTTTTGAGTTTGGGTTCTTAAGCCTAATATTCTAGGACTATTTTAGTCTGATCTAATTCGATTTTTTAGGTCCGTTTGAAGTCCAAATCGAGCCCGTTCATATTTGTTGGACTCACACCAATGGGCCAGATTTAATGATGCTAAAATAAGGGTTCACAGTAACCCCCTTTAGCAGTCATATTTGGGGAAACGTGATTGCTATGAGTAAACACATTTAATATGGTAGTTGAAGATATGCCTATAAAAGGGCTTAAGGACTACATTTTCCACTCACCACTTCATTTCTTCATTTTAGCTTTCAAAGTTCTCTCCTTCTACCTTTCTATTTTGTGATTCGTAAAAAAAGCTTTGGATTATAGCGGCTAATATTTTCAAGGAGGAGGAAGATTTCTCTACACAGCTGAGTGCATCTCTAGAGGGGGAAGCGATTATAAATTTTACCATCCCTCCACTTGACAATATTGTTAACAATCCACATATTAGTTTTATTGCAGAGGAATTGCTCGGTGAGGTACCTAAATCATTTGCAGGTCCATCTAACTCTTTTGTAGTTCCACTACCAAAGTGGGATACTACCTATCACTTGCTGATGGATAGAGAAGAGCCACCTATGCCCACCAATTCTGATTTGTTGGAGGACAGCCAGGTGCATGTGAGTTGGCTTGGCTTTCTGATGGTATGTATTTTCTCTGTTTATTTTCTGTCACTTTTTTTTTCTTTCTTTTGAATTTTATTTATGCCGAATCAAAAAAGAGTTAGTAATAAAAAATGGGAATTGAAAAATGATGGGATTGAATGCATACCTTTAGGAGGGTACCTTTATCTAGAGAGGTGGTAGATCATGCCTAAGTGATGTGATAGCCTCTTTGAGTGCTTATGAGCTTGTTATTAAGCATATAACCCTAGCCCACCTGATGGGTTGGTTGTGATTTGACATTAGGTGTGCCCCTGATTGGAACTTGATGTATGCTCTTAGCGAGAGGTGGCTGTGGACCACTAACACTTTTCATTTTCCAGTGGGAGAGATGATGATCACTCCCTTCGAGTGGTCATGCCTAACCAATATATTGTTTGGGCCTCGTCTTGTCTCTTTTGATGCACATCCGTGTCCACACTAAGTGTTAGGTGTCTTGCTTATGGATTAGCTGGCAATCAATACACACAGGAAGATTTTGATGACTCATTTGCTGACTCGGATGAACCTAGTGGACTATATGTTGACTAGTGTGCCAGGGTTTACTACTAATCATCTTGTTGACCATGTTCTTATATAATGAGGCTAGTTAGGTTGATCTGAAGATCCTAGGTTCATTGGTGGACTTGACAGAGCTAGGAGAGTATGATTGGTCTGTAGCCACTCTAGCTGCAGTGTACAGAGCGATGGTCCTGATGTCTGAGTTGTTTGGGCAGCTATCTCGGTGACTAGAATTGTGTAAGAGGTCAAAATTACCTTTTTATTTCCTTTGCTCTAGTGTTTTATTCATTTTGCAATGGTCTATGCATCTATTTTCTACATCTTTGGGCTTTTTCCCATATTAATGCTATTGCACCCAAGATTAGGCTAGTGGACCAGCTTCCCTTTTAGGTAGGGAGGATGTGGTGCAGGGAGTGTTAGGTCTCTGCTCAAGCTTCCTTTTCTTTTTCTAATTATCTACGTATTCTGACAACTTTTACTCAAGTATGTTCTAACAACTTTTACCCATGTTCTTGGTAGATTTTTGATTTACTACACTATTGATTCACATGTTGTATAGAATCCTTTTCACATGGTCAGCCTTAGGACTATGGACCTTGATGATGTTGGTGTCACTGCTACTCAGAGGCGGATTATGCTCGGCTCTACTTCTTTGATGGAGTTCTTCCTCGGGGAGCAGGTGATGGCTCGGTCAATCGGGGAGAGAGTTGTGCCTTTTGACCATCCTGCACAGATAAGGGAGCCAACGTCTATTACTTTAAAGTTTTACTGGCAAGTGGGGAGACCTCGGGAGGACTACTTATTGATAGAAGCCCCTTAACTGGATTTCATGACATCTCATCTGATGGTTGGGATGCCCCCACTTTGGGTTGGCCGAGTTCATGATAAGAGAGTTAGTGCTGAGCCTTCGAGATGGAGGCCAAGTAGTGTGAGTAGTCGTCCAACTGTCGTCAGTCATCTGACTGCTCCACCACAGAGTTCCAGTTCTTTAGGTATGGGAGCTTCTTCTTCTTGCATGCTAGCCAACACCATTCAGTCTTAGCACGAGCTATCTCAAATAGCCGATTATGTCCCTTACACTGATGCGACAGACATCAGTTAGATCTATAATTTTGGCAATAACTACTTGTCGGGGATGCAGAGGGTGGACTTTACTCATATCCTAGACATGGTATGGTTTTCAATCCTTGTGTCAGATTTTCCCTTTCTTTTGACAGATTCTAATTTCTGTATGTTCTATACAGGTTATTGATTTGTTCTATGGTTAAGGTGTAGACAACCATTAGAGGGCCATGTTCAGCTTGAGCACTACCCTTTCAGAGATTAGCATTCTGAAGAGCTTGCTAGAGAGGAGGGTTGTCAGATGGCACGGACCAGATGATGATCCTAAGGTGTAGGATGCAATAGAGAGGCTGAGTCTGAGGATGATGCATGATGCATTCATATGTATTTGATTATATTTGGGCTCCAGTTATAGGCCTTGTAAAAATAATTTCATAATTTTGTTTCATAAATTTCTGTTTAATAACTCAGAGAAAAATTTCAAATTTTCATTTTTTTTTCAGTTTCGTGATTTTCTAACTGTCAGAGATTATTTTTCCTTGAAAAACTCATTTTGGAAAATTTCTAGGACTAAAATCGATCGAAAATGGAATCGGATCAGGTTGGAAAGGATTGTTTTGACAAGTCGAATCAGTACGTTCCACGTGGCAGCTCACGTACGTGCCACTTGGCATCTTGCGCATGCACTAGGCCCAGAACGCATGTACAAAGACCTAAACGCATCATAAAGGCCAAAACGCATGCATTTTGTTCCTAAGTGCGTGTTTTAGCCTTCTGAAACTCAGTTTTCTACCTCGATTCATGTGCCACTATAAATAGGGGTACAAAATTTGATTTTTGATTAAGAAAATCACTAGGGATTGAAATTATTTCACAGAGTCATGTGATGCATGGGTGGTGCCAAAAGCTGGACAAAGTGAGCCGGATCAACCTGGGAAAATATCCCATGGCAGCTTTGCCAACTTTGAACGGTGTTAGGATAGACTGGAACTTTTCTAAATGCCTGTATACATTTTTGGGATCCTATTGATCATGTATTCCATTTCGGGGCTAGTATGGACGAGATGTATCCAACTTTAGAAGAGTTTTCCTTTTTGCCTGAGTGGACCCTGAGGCTAACTTGGCTGTTCCAATTGAGTGGGTAGGATATTTTAACTCATTCAAGAAATTATTGGGTTTGGGTATTAAAGAGGCTTCAGGTATAGTGAAGGATAATTTAGTGGACTTGCTTATATTGTCCCATATGTTTTGGGATGAATCAAAGGATGACTCCGCCTGAATGACTCGAAGATTGAAAGCATGTGCTTTTGGATTAATGACAGGCTATATTTTTATAGGCCCAATTAGATGGGAAGATACAAGAGTAGCTGAGTTGATATCCTAGATGAGTGAAGGTAAGCAAATTATGGGCATAATTTTAGTTGAAACATAACTGAGCCTCGACTGTTATAATAATTTTGGATGATTAGTCTAATTTTGCTCTAGGTAATCCTAATCCTTCATGTTAGGCTATTTTAGCATGTTCTGAGGTTATTTTGACTTGTGTATTCTTTTTCTTAGATTTGGCTGAGAGATCATCTTATGATTATTCCTGTACCTGATAGACCGGACTACTCTACCTCGTGGTATCGTTCTCAGAAGATTGCTATCCATTTTGGTTTTGAGAAGGAATGTATTAGCTGGCTGATGGAGCTGAGTCCTTGATATTTGCTATGAAAGCCTGAGTGGTATTCTACCACCAAACAGTTCATACAGAAGAGCTAGGGATACAAGCATGTGTATCTGTTTGGTTTCAAGTATGTGTCTCGGTATGGCAGCAAGAGTTCTTTGTTAGATAAAGCATGCTCAAGATGTGCCCCAAGATGGCCCTTTGTTTGAGGCAACTGTGGTGAATGATCAATTAGCTAGAGTTGTTCTCTCTCAGTGGATTAGAGGCTTTCTAAGAGTGATGGTGATCCTAGGTGATGATTATGGCAAGTTTTCTAAGTACACTGAGTGGTGGATTAAGACATGCTGGCCAAAGGAGAAGGAGAAGAGATATGCTCTTCTAATAGAGATTGAGGGTTAGGTAGTCTGAGTCCAGACTTAGATTTTTTAAGAATAAGACTTCTATGTTTTGTCTATTTACTTTCTCAAATATTTTTTTTTATGTTCTAAAAGATGAATAAGACCACAATTTTTTCTTTTGTTTGTTTAAGCTCTTATTTTTACCTAAGCCACCTTTTTTTGGGTTTTCAACTTAGAGAGTTACCTTTATTGTTGCCTAGATTGCCTTTTCAGCTTTCAGTCTAGCATTTTGCGTAAGCTGCCCTTTCGAGTTTTTAGCTTAGCGAGCTTCATTCTTTTTTCAGATTTTCATTTCTTTGATCTTTTTAACTCATTCATGAAATGTTAAAGAGTCCAAATATGAGTGAATGAAACATTTAATTTTTATTAAATTCTTTAGACTGTACCCGAGGAGGGTTGCCTACGTATCTCCTTACATTTAATTTTGAAATTTTGAATTCAGAATACAACTTATGGTTTTGGAGAATTAGGTCCATGTAGTTCTTGTTACAGAGCTGTAATGATGCCCAATTGCATGCTCATACAAAAAGAACACTAGATGTAGTACATCATGAGCTGATTGAGGTTGGTTGGATGATTGAACTCATTGTCATCAATTTCCATCATGATAATGCCTTCCCTTGACATGATCTTCTTTATGATGTAAGGTCCACTCTAAGGGGTCTGAATTTCCCTCCAGGGTCGTGTACAACTTATCTGACTTCTTTGAGAACCAAGACACCTTCTAGTAGATTGCAACTCCAAACCCATTTGTAAAAGTTCTTTGCCATTCGAATCTAGTAATTCTATGTGTGTTGGAGGGCTTCCATCATTTTATCATTAATTGTATTAAGCTGATCATAATAGGCATGTTGCTAGTCAAGTTCGGAGATCTGAGCTTCTTGAAGAACTCTGGCAATTTAAATTTCCATTTCTATGGGTAGGACTACTTCCATTCCATATACTAAGGAATATGGTGTGGCTCTAGTAGCGAACTTACATGTGTTTCTGTACCCAAGGAGGGCGTTTGGCAAATGCAGGTGCCGACCTTTGTGATGACTGATCATCTTCTGGAGTATGTTTTTCAATAATTTGTTTGCAACTTCAACTATGCCATTTTTCTAAGGTCTATATAGAGAAGACTTGTGATGTTTGATTTTTTCCTTTTGAAGGATAGTAAAGACCTATTTATGGAAATGTGAGCCATTATTAGAGATGATCTCGTGGGGGACACCATACTTGGCAGTGGTGTTAGTCCTTATGAACTAAGCCACTTTCTTTAAATCTAAGGATTGTTAAGGAGAGGTCTCAACCCATTTGGTGAAGTAGTCTATGGCTACCAAGATGCACTCATGACCGGCTGATGACTTGGGTGAAATTTTACCAATTAAGTTGATGCTCTAGATAGCAAAGGGCCATGTTGTTGAAACTGGATTGAGGGGTGATGATGGAAGCTTCTAGAGCTTTGCATACTCTTAATACTTTGGGCACTTTCGGGAAAACTATGAATAGTCCCCATTCATAGTAAGCCAATAGTAGCCTTGATTCATGATTTTTCAAGACAATGCCTAACCATTCATATGGGTGCCATCTTTCCCACCATGGATTTCCACTAAGACCTTATTGGCTTATTCCTATGAGACACATCTAAGGTGTATGCCATACCATGTCTTTTTATAAAGGATGTCACCTTTGGGGATGTATCCACTTGGCCAGCTGCCTAATAGTTCTCCTTTCTGATTTAGAGGCATGTTCAGGATATTTGCATTTGGTGAGGTAGACGTAGATGTCCCAGTACCATGGTTTTTCTTTGACACGAATGTCTATGCAATGAGCTTGGAAGCTCGATTGGCATTTGATGCTTATAGAAATAGGACGGGTAATGATCCCATCACATACTTTGATCATGGATGCAAGGGATGCCAATGCATCAACAAAATTGTTCTGAGTTCTTAGTAGGTAGTGGAAAGAAAGGATGTTAAAGTTATTAGCCAGCTGTTTGAGGCACTTATGGTAAGGAACCAATTGTTCCTCTCTAATTTTTCTACTTTCTAAAGGCTTGTGAGACAATGAGATTGGAGTCTTTGTAGACCTCTAAGTTTCTGATGCCAATCTGGAGGGCTACTTCTAGTCAAGACACACAATCAAGCTTAATAGCCAAAGGTAGAGTTTCACCAGTAGGCATAAGGAGCACCAACCGAGTGCTATATCCTTTGTGGTTTGCAGCTCCATCAAAGTACAATTGCCACATTTTAGTTTGAAGAAGTAGCATGTCTTTGTTGGGAAACTCAGTTTCTTTCCAATAATCATCGGTTGGGGCAGTGGCTAGCTGATTTGCAATGACACTACCCTTAGTAGACTTCCTCTAAATGTACTTAAGGTCATAGGCTTCTAGGACTGCCATCCACCTAGCCAATTTTTTTTTGTCTAAGATAGGCTTCTTTATTAGGTACTAGAGGGTACTTTAGTCAGTGAGGACATGTGTGATGTATGCCCCCAGATAATGCCTAAACTTATGGTAGACCCTTACTAATGTTAGACAGAGCTTTTTGATGTATTTGTACTTGAGTTCTTAAGCCATCATCCTTTTATTCAAGTAGTAAATTGTGTTCTCTTTGTTCGAATCTGGGGCTTTCTATGCTAGCATTTCCCTCATCGCTTCTTCAGTGACAGATAAGTATAGTAATAAAGGTTCACTAGGCATAGGAGATTGTAGGACAGGTGGATTCAAAAGATACTTCTTTATCAATTTAAAGGCTCTCTAGCATTCCTCGTTCCACTACTTGGAAGAATTCTTTTTAAGAAGGTTGAATATTGGACCACAATCGTTGTCCAGTTGATGGATGAAGCAAATGATGCAATTTATGTGGCCTAGAAAGCCTCTTATCTCCTTTTCAATTTTAAGAGGTTGCATGTTTAGAATGGCCTTAGACTTGGCTAAACCCACTTCAATGCCCTTCTTGTTTACCATGTATCTGAGGAACACTCCAGATTAGGATCCAAATATGTATTTATTGGGATTCAATTTCTGATTGTACTGTCAAAGTTTAAGGAAGAACTTCTCTAGCGCTTGCAGGTGCGATTCATGGGTAGCACCTCTGACAACCATATCATCAAGGTACACCTCCACTTCTTTGTGCATTAAGTCAAGAAAAATCATGGTGTCCATTCTCTGAGAGGTGGCTCCTATATTCTTTAATCCAAAAGGGATTACTCTTTAGTAGAAAATGCCCTATTTAGTGATGAAAGCAATCTTCTCTTTGTCTGGAGGATGGACTAAGATTTGATTGTACTCTATGGTCAGATTAGTTAAGCAAGCCATCACTGAGTTGGCTAGTGCATAGACTAGGAGGTCTATATGGGGTAGTGGAATGTCATTCTTAAGACATGCCTTGTTCAGATATCAATAATCCACACACATTCAGACTTTGCCATCTTTCTTCGGTACTATGACGATGTTTCCCAACCAAGATGGGTATTAGATTGGCATGATGAAATTGTGTGAAAGTTATTTTTCCACTTCTTCCTTTATTGGAATGGACCATGCTGGTTTCATGTGTCTGAGCTTCTGTTTAAAATCTGAGTATGTCAGAATTTTATGGACGGCGATTCTTGGATCGAGTTCGGTCATGTTGCTAAGCTTCCAGTCAAAGCAGTCTTCAAATCTTCTAATTGTATACTTAATGTTTTGTTTGTTTGAGCATGCAGATGTAATGTATGTATTTGCAGGCATGTCATGAGTGCCAGTGTTTATGGGCTCTTTAATTGCATCTTTTATTTTGTTAATTCTTTTATTTTCTTATTGACTGAGGTCAGATTAATCAGTTAGAATATCAAAAGAAAATAGAGAGACAGGCTTGTAACAAAAAAATTTGAATGTTTTATTGATAGAAATATGAGAAAGGTCCACGGTTACATCATAGTCATAGTCAAAACCTAATGGACCTGTTACATCAGTTTTTGACTCAAAAGAAGAAGGGGAGGAGGACTCAGTACTAGATGGAGACTCAGACTCATAATCACTTTCAGATTCAGACTCAACGGCTTGAAATGGACTTTTATCAAAATGCCAGTTTTTAGCTCTCCCTCGGTGGGTTTAATCATACTGGAGAGGTCAGATTTCTCCTTATCAGTGAGAACAGTTATGTCACCAAAAAAGCATGCTTCCATGGTCTCTTTGTAGTCACTGTCTGGGAAGTAAATGAGCAGGCAGTTTTCAATGGTTAGCTTTATTAGGGTTGTATGCCTTAGAGCTTGTACTTTGTATATATATTTGTAATCTTAATCCAATATTGGAATTTAATATATATCTTTTCATTTAAATGATTACCTTCATTTTAGTGTTTAACGTATATATGTTCCATAAGTCATATGTAAGATAATCTATTCTCAAAGAGTTTGGGAATATGAAGACAAACTCTTTTTGTTATAGACTTTAAAGTAAGTTCACAGTCATAAGATTATTAGTAGGAATGTCATTAATCCGGAAAGACTGTCACCTTTGTTATCATCCATGACAAGTATGGGATACTTTTTAGTATGGAGGTAGTAAGTCTTATCATCTATATCATAATTATGCATATAATCCTTAGACTTGAGGCGACATGTTATCTAACATATTGTGGCTATCGTTTGTTACTACTTACACATCGATGTTATCCAAGTGTTGGTATATGACATGTAGCGGCCATAATCAATGGTATATATATAAGTGATCTCAAATAAATGATTCATTGACTTGGGTAAACAAGGAAGGAATCCTATGACTTTTGGTTGTTCTCGATTCTCAAATCCATGAACAATGTAGGTAAGATTCACTAGAAAGAGTTTCTAGTAAGAATCAATTTATCGAGAATTAGAACTGAATAGAAGTCATATGATCTAACATAAAGGGTTTGACTATTCTATGACCTTAGCTAAGATCGAGAATCTGTAATGAAGGGATTTGAGTGCATAGTAATTGTGATCAAGAGGTCCAAGCAATTTCAAGGATTCAATCGCCAACATTCATTTCTAATTAGGTAGTCACGATATGTTATGCTAGACATCACTCATGAATTATGGGACTAAGTAGGGATTGTGGATTACTTACTTGATGGGAAGAAAAGAGTTTTCTTTATCCTATTGTTAATTAGAACATGAACCTAGTAAGTCACACACTATAAAGCAATTCTCATGGCTTAGAATTGAATCATATTGATAATTGATTAAAGAGTTTAATTAATTATTAATTATGATTCATTTAGGCTTGTAATTAAATTTACAAAGAAGATAGAAGGTCTTGAAGTCTAATTCATAAAGGGATTATTTCAATTATTTCATAGTTTGTATTAGATAAATATAAATAAATGAAAAATAAATGTTTGGAGTTGAAGCC
>CAOJBK014512697.1:0-13714 GCA_948294925.1 Codiaeum variegatum | reverse complement strand
AATTAGAACTTGAACCTAGCAAGTCACACACCATAAAGTGTATCCTTTGGCTTGGTATTTAACCATGTTGATAATTGATTAAAGAGTTTAATTAATTATTAACTTACATTGGGTTAGACTTGTAATTAAATTTACAAAGATACTAGCATGTCTTGAAGTCTAATTCATTATGGGATTTATTGAATTATGTCATAGTTTGTATTGGATACAAATAGGCATTACTAAATTGATATGGACTATGGTTGATAACAATTAATTACATGTGACGTGATTAATTAAAAGCTAATGTGATCCCTACTAATCACTTGTGCTAAGAACATTGATTATTGACTAATTAATTAATCAATAAGTCAATTGGTTACTAGCACAAGTTACCTACATGTCCTTGCCTAACTTTTCCTCAATTTAAGGAAGATTAGGTCTAAGAGTATGGGTATTTAAGTAGGTTTGATCTTCATTTTACTGCAGCACTTTTGATTTTCTTCACTACTCATATTATTCTTCAAGGAGTTAGAGAGAGAAGCTCTTAAGAACTAGTGAGAGAAAGTTCAAATTTTCAAGTTTGTGCTCAACCAAAGTCCAAACACAATCCCTGAGGTCTCAAATTCTCAAGCAAAAAGTAAGAACCAACAAATTGAGGTATATCATATGTTCTAACCCTTTTTTGTTAAACCCAACAGAGAGGGTTCAAGTTTCTTCAAGGAGGAAAGGAGACACAAGCCAAGAGATAGCTTCAGTGTGAGTTAAACTAGAGGCTTCACCCTTGGGGAGGTAAACGAAGGAGGGAGTTGAGGTATATCATATGTTCTAACCCTTTTTTGTTTCTATTGTGTTTCACAAAATAATTAGAAAGATCCTTAATGTTGAATATGGGTCCATCTTAGGGTTTAGTAATTTGTTAAAGAGTTTAACAAATATCTAATCACAACTATGTCAAAAGTGTTTTGGAATGGTATAAGTTTTATAAAAGTTTTTTGAAACCAAAAATCGAGTAACATCGTATTTTAGCAAAAAAAAAATTACTGGAAAATTTTGTTGGAAATTTGTTAGAGAATTGCTAGAAAATTATTTATGCTTCCACTGAACGACTCCGTATTCTCCCTCCACTTGAATCTCCATATCTCATGTGTACAAAAGTATCCTTGGCATACCAAGACGAGATTACAAAGAAAAGATAGGTCACAGGCTTAATGAATTTGAAAATATCTTAAACTAGTAATTAACTCTTAATTTTAATCCCTTATTTAATAAAAGAATATTACATGCCCCATAATGTCAATTGTTAAGTTAAAAGTCCATGATCACCCACACATGCCAATACCAACACATAACAATAATATATAACTCTTATACATTAGGTATGTGTTTAGGTACTTCAACATTTTAGAACTTTTTCAAAACTTGAATATCTCATATTCATTTCTTTTAAGTCCAAATATGCTTATTACAGACATAGGACAATGGCTAAATTGCATCCCAAACTCTTTGAGATAAGTAACTTTGGATTAAAAGAATTAAACTTCAAAATCCCAAATACAATGACATCATGAGCAATCATCATAGGTGTGATGACCATCATGGGCAATTTGCCAAAATCCAAACTTTTATGTACCAGTCATGGGCAAAATCCACGAGTGTAATGAGCTTCACAGGCAATCATCATGTAAAAGCTGACTGCCAACAAAAACATGACATTATTTTCTAGTCATGGGCATGAAGATTACCCGTGAGGCAATCACGGGAATTCTTCACGGGCATCAACAAATGCCGTGAGTAAAGAAAATAACATGCTACCAAGGTATAAAGCCATATGTTCATATCACGGGCAATGCTTACGGGCATGAACATTGGCCATGATTGAACAAGAAGTACCTTATTTTTGCTTCATGGGCAATCATCACGACCGTGAACATTGCTCATTTTAGCAAAAAATTTCACATTTTGACAATTTTGTCTCTAACAAACACACCAACACAACCATGGTTTTACACAAAAAATTGGGAGGCTCAGCTACCACTTGAAGGAAACATTAGGGAGTGGCGCAGCATAAGCAAAAATGAAAGTGGAATCGTGAAAAGATTCGCATTCCGATTTTTTAAACTTTATTAAAAAATTAATTTTGCTAAAACTCTTTAAACAAAGTTAGGTTAGGCAATTATTCAAACACTTTGAAACATTGCCATGACCTAGGGTTTAAGTATAAACCATTCTGTCAAAAATATTTTAACAAAAACATTAGAAATTATCAAACTCTTTGAAAATCAGTTCTATGTCAAAACTTTTTTAACATAGAGGGTTTAGTCATTTATCAAACTCTTTGATAAATGTCTAAACCTAGGTTTGGACCTATAACTTCAACCAAAGATATTTCACCAATTTGTCTACAAAATACAAGTTGAACAAAGAAAAGTTTGAAGTAAGAATACCTCTCGCCCTCCTTCGTTACGCTTCTCAAGTGCAAAGCCTCTAGCTTGAGACTTATCTAGATTTTCCCAAAAGCTTGTTCTCTTATTCTCTTCAAGAAGCTTGAATTGTCTCTCTTTGGTTACCCAAATGTTTGATCCGTACTCCTTTACTTGAGATCTTGAGTCTTGAGTATTTGCTTTAGACTTGAAAGCTTCTACACACTCCTTTCTTAAAGGTTAATTGAAGAAGAGTTTGTGCTTGAAGAACACTTCTTCAAAAAAAAACATACACGTTCAATTTTAGTGTGAATTTAAAGCTTTCTCTCTCTAACCTTTAGTTTCTCTCTCAAACTCTTAAAAGAATAAACAAAGGTAAAAATGATGAATAGAAGCCCATTCATCTTCCTTTGGAAAAAAGATGAAGACCTAGTTGGTCTTATACCCAAATCCTCCAACATCTTTCCTTAAAATGAGGAGGAGAATGGGAAAGATGTTTGTTGACTAATTTAATAGTCTACTAATCAACTACATTAAGACCAAACTTGGTAGGATTCACCTTTAAACTTTAATTGACTACATCTAATGTGGATTAGACTAACATCTCATGTTAAGTCTAATTATTTTTATTTATTTGTCCAAAATCATTTCAATTAGTCATGCCCATTTATATCTCATACAAACTAGGACATACTTGAAATTATCCTTTTGTGAATTAAACACAAGACATGCTAGCATCTTTGTAAATTTAATTATATGTTTAATTCAATCATCATTAACAATTAATTAAACTCTTTAACTAATCATCAATATGATTCATACAAGCTAATGGAAATTGCGATATGGTATGTGACTTACTTGGTTCATCTTCTAATTAGTAATGGGATAGTGAAAACTCTTTTCTTCCCACCAAGTGTGTTAACCTAATTACACACTTAGTCCTATAAGTCGTAAGTGACATCTAGCATAACATATCGCGACCACTCAATTAGAAATGAATGTCGGTGATAATATCATTGACATTGCATGAACCTCTCAATCATGGTTTCCATGTACTTGAATCCCTTCATTACGGATTCCTAATCTTAGCTAGGGTCATGGAATAGTCAAACCATATGTACCAAATCATATGACCTTTATCCGATGTTATTTCTCGATAAATCAGTTCCTATTAGAAACTCTTTCTAATGATCCTAATCCACCCAAGCATGGGATTTGCATACCAAGAACAACTAGAAGTCATAGGATTCCTTCCTTGGTTACCCAACTTAATGAATCCTTTTTTGGTTAAGCACTTATCCCAACATACCACTGATTATGGCCGCCACATGCCATATACCAACACATGACTAGCATCAGTGTGTAAGTAGTAATAAACCATAGCCAACAATATGCCATATAACATGTCACCTCAAGACTAAAGATTATATGCACAATTATGATCTAGATGATGCGATATTGACTAGTTGGTCATGATCCATATATCCATCATCTAACATCACTGTTCCACTTACTCATACCATAAACATACTCACATGTTGTCACGACATCACATGCCTATAGCATGAGACTCACACCTCTGTACTAATATGTATCTCATACCTATCATGGATGATAATAGAGTTGATGGTCTTTTGGATTAAGGCATCCTTACCACTAATCCTATGACAATGAACAACCTTTATAGCATCTGATAAAGGGCAATCTGTCACTCATACTATCAAACTCTTAAAGGATAGATTCCCTTTCATAATACTTAAGGGACATATATATGTTCAATATAAGGAATGTTTTCATTTAAAGAACATATATACTCAAGCTAGTTAGGTATTCATTTACATTCACATGCTGAGTGTAAGCTCTACGGCATACACTACTAACAGCACGTGCCTTGAGCTTTTGGCTATGATGAAACCAACCATAGAGGGAAGGATTGCATGTTAAATCAATTTCAAGTCTCATATAAGGAGAATCCTTTGTAGGCCCATTAGTTGTAAGTGTGTGTTTTGAGTCCCAACTTAATGCTTTAGAAAAATATTTCATTTCATGGTGATTAAGAAACTTTTTTTGGTAATTAACTCCAAAAAAAATATTAATTTGCCCATTGAAAAAGACACAAGCCTTGAACCAAAAGATGAATTCAGGGACTCGTTATTGATATAAGTTTAATTTTGGAAAGATATTAATTTTTCTACTATTTTTGCTCTAAATCATATGAATTTGGTTAAAATTCTGGTTTCATATATGCATGGCAATATATTATAGTGCATGAATAGGTATAACATTTAACCATGATACTTGAATAAACTATGTTGTGGATGATATAATGAAAATGGTAGAAATAAGAAGAAAGTGTAATAAAAGCAATTAAATGAAATAGAGGTCTCTCCTCAAGCCAAATCAATACTAAGGAGAGCACACATTCCCAAATAGCAAATAAATAAAATAATTGAAATTAAATACAAATAAAAAGAAATATATATAGAGGGGATCCCTATTCTGGCCATGAGGCATAGAAAGGACACACATTCCCCAAATATTAAACATTCAAATAAAGAAAATAATGGCATAAATTATATTGAAAAATTAACAAATAAAAGAAAAAGAAAAATAAAGATCAAATTGTCATATTCATTCCACTAAGGATTCCTCCATTGACAATTTGTATAAAGAAGCAATCATATCATTTATGTGTCAATGAATAACAACAAAATAATATGAACACAAAAATAATAAACATGAACTCAAAATAAATATATAAAAGAAAATGAAAATAAAATAAAATGACTAAAAAAGTAAGAAATAATAAATTTGGAGCTGAAGCCTTTGAAACATGCTTGCCGGTGTATCCCTTGCAATGGGAATCAAACCCCATATCATTCTCTCTTCTTATGAAGGTTTGGGATTGAAATTAGAGGTTTGGTTTAGAAGCTAATTGGTTTTATGATAAAAACTCATAACCTAGATAGATTCTTAATTATTTTAGATTTTAATTAAGAAAAATTGATTTTGATTGTGAATTTTACCTAAGTTAGATTTTACGGTTTTAAAGAAATAATGTAGAAAACACAACAATCAAGGAATTACCTTTACTCTTTATCACTTCGGACTGTGTGGATCGGTTGACTTCACGAAACCAGAATGAGTCTTTGCAGTATTTGGGGATGATTTTCAGTGAGTGATTGGACAAAGGTTCGGGAATTAAGAACTTTGAGCAGAATGTCAAAGCATAACAGTTGTTCTAAACTAGTGACCAGAGGGTCCATTTTATAGGCAAAATTGACTTAACCTTTGAGAAAAATGCCGTTCACAAATGGGAGGAGTCGTGCATACGTAGACGAGCTAGTATATACGCGAGTGACATTCACACAAGGTAAGACTACTATCTTCATGCTAGGTCAGTTGTGCACACATGAGCCATGCTGCATAGAAGCAAGGCCTATTGCGTGGATGTGGGGCCTCCTACTCACAGGCTGACCAAACATGGCCTGGGCTAGTTCTATTTTGTTTGGTTTTTTTCCATTTTTCTGACTTTCTGGGTTTGTTTTATGTCTGATTTAGGTCTGGTTTGAGTCTATGGGCTCGTATTGATGTGAAAAAATGAGGGTTTCCTTTGAGAATATGTCTAAAAATGTAATATTTTTCATGTAAATCTTATAATCTAAAATTTTCATCTAGGGCCCTTGACTTTCATTCTCCTTTTAGATATTTAAGTATAGTTAAGAGTCATGAGAAAACAAATAATTTTGGTGGTGAAAAATTGAGGGTTCACACCCACCCCCTTCATTCTTGAGCACAACCCCAATGCCATTTTCCCTTTACCATTGGCTCCATCAACGTAAAGCTCCCATTTGACCTTCTTCAAAGCACCTCATTTGGGAAGGAGCATTTTGAGATGAAATATGCTAAGGCAACAAATTTGATGGTTGATCTGAGTCAGTAGTTTCACAGCTCTACTGAATAGCATAAAATTTAAATTAAAAGCTCTAGCCTATGCAAAATTTTATAGTGGCTTATCTGTTATGACTACTCCTTGATGGGGTTTGAGGTACACTTTGAATTTTCTATAATGGAGTATGAGGGAGTATACCAAGACTAACTTCTTGAGTGGACTATAGTTCAACTTAGTACCTTGTAGCACCTTGCTGAAAATAGTAGATCGACCTCTAGGTTACTCCTTCTTCCTTGACTAATACTGAACTAACTGTATAAGGGGAGGCAAAAAGATGGAGAAGTAGTTCTTCGCGTGGCAGAGGTTTACTCAAGATATGCTCCAATGCTAAGAAGGCTTTAAGGTTATCTATCGTCTTTTGACAATCTTTAGTCCACTAAAAATGACATTCGTCATTAGCTTTTTGAAGTATGATAGGTGCTTCTCCCCATATTTGGAAATGAATCTATTTGATGCTACCAACACATATGTTAAATTTTACACCTTCTTGACGTTTCTTGGATGGCTCATTTCTAATACAGCTCTAACCTTGTCGGGGTTTGCCTGGATGCCTCTCTCACCGACCTGATAACCCAAGAACTTCTTGTATTGAATGAAATTTGGGTTCAGCTTCATATTGTATGAGTACATAACTCCAAATACTTCTCTCAGATCATCAACATGTTGCTAAAAGCTAATGTTTTTTATCACCATGTCATCCACATAGGCTTTAAGGTTCCTTCTTAATTATTCCTTAAATACCTTATTGACCAACCTTTGGAATGTTTCACTTACATTTTTCAATCCGAAGGGCATGGATACATAGCATTTTATCCCCTTCTTAATAATCAATGAGGTATTTTCTTCATCTTCTTCATCCATTCGGATTTGATGAAACCCATGTTTCGCATCTAGCAACAAAAATATTTGTAACCTATTGTAGATTCTACCAATTTGTCAATCATAGGAAAGGGGTATGAGTCTTTGGGGTAGGCCTTGTTTAAGTTAGTAAAGTCTATACACATTCTATAGCTCCTATTGACCTTCTTTACTAACACTATATTTTCTAGCTAGTCTATGTACTACACTTCTCTAAAGAACCTGACCTTGCTAAGCTTCTCTACCTCCTTATCTGTAACTGTCTGCCACTCTATCTCAAAGCATCTTTTCTTTTACTTGAGATGCTTGAACATTGGGACAACATTGAGCTTATGGGTAATAACCTCTAGGCTTATACTTGGTATGTCTAAGGATGACTATGCGAAGGTGTGAACCCTTAATTTTACACCATTAGAATTACCAGTCACCTGACAACTCTCAACCAAAATTAAAGGTCTAGAAGCAAAACAGGAGTCAAGGGGGCAACACCTTTTACTGCATCAAGGGCAGCCCCTCGGATGAAAATTTTAGAATAGAATGTTTATGTGGATTATAATCTGTGTTTGAATATATTTTTAAGGAAAATCCCTTATTCTTACACCCATAAATCCAGCTCGTTCATATGAGCCCATAGGCCTAAACTAGGCCTAAATTGGACTTAAAACGGACCCAAGAAGTTAAAAACACCGAATCAAACTGAACCAAATTGGGTCGCACGTGAGCTGAGCCCCAGCACATGCACTAAGGCCCTTTCTCATGCACTAACCCTCCTTATTATAAGGAGAGATCTAAAGACTATTAAACAAAATCCTAATGAAACCTTTTCCTCATTCATTACGAGGATAAAGAAGAATGCTTCACAAATTATCAATAGACCAAAACATTCTGAACAAGTTGACTTGATTGTGAAAATTTTGGTCTTGCTGTATCAAGATAAACTAATTACATAATACTTGCCAAGTTTCAAAGTGCTCATTACCACTTCTTCTCACATAAAAAAAATTGATGTTGGGCCCAAGTATCTTCCATTCCTAGTTTTGAAGCATTTTGTGATGAGGAGTCACTACCTGAGGAATGCCAATTAATCATTATAAAGATTATAAGCCTTCCATTATAATTATATACTGAGCCTTCCACTATAATCCAACTTGTTACTGAGAAGCCTAACAGTTGGTCCCTCGAAGAGAGTCTAGTTTTACTAGATTCTAAAATTGAAGTTGAATGGGAAGAGTCTTCCTAAGATAAAAACATCTAAGTATGAATTGTATAAGTCTAAAACCTTTGAATTCTCCATGTAATCCATCCCCTACTTTCAATTGCCAACTTGATGTAAACATGAGTTGTCCCTTTTTGAGGCCAAATAAAATGAACAAGTTTTTTATGATCCAGTTTCCTTATTCTCTTTTAGTGTTCCAACTGGTGACTCTGAGTTTAATCAATTGGAAAAAGAGAATTTAAAAAAAAATCAAATAACTGATGCTATTGAAGAGCCCTTTAACATTTCAAAAACAACATTCATTTTATTTGCATAATCAAATAGGTCTAGTACAGAGACAAACATCAAAAGTTCAGAGGTCGCTTCATCCAGAAGCCCGATCTTAATCCAACTATCGTCATCCTTAAGATTCTAAACTAATAAGAAACTCAGATGAATGAAGGCAAAATGGTCACTCTGAAATGAAAGAAAGAGATTTCCAAATAGTTAACATATTGTGAGGCCTCATTTGAGCATTTCGTAGGATCTTCTAGCGCACCTCCAAGCTTGCGGCTCGAAGGAAACCGACCACGGGGGGTCATATTGCCCATGGCATCATGATTTGCATCTGGGTTTCACATTTGTGCATCCCTATGTGATCGTTGGCATACCCGTTGTGTGTAAAGTGTACAGAGTCGCCACCTAATCCTTAAGAAAAATAGTTTTCAAAGGAGATTAAGGAACCATTTTGAATTAACTCCATTTTTGGAAAAAGAATGTTTTTCACCCAATTGAAAAGGTTGTTCCTTTTGAACCAAAAAGAGTTTGGAGATTTATGCTCTGATAAAACAATTTTTATGAAATTAGTTTTTACCATTTTACATAATAACTTTGGCTTAAAAAGTATGATTTCAGTTAAAAATAGTTTTCGTGTATGCATGAACATGTATTATGGTGTATGAATAATTAAACTTGCCAAAAATGATGCATGAATAGGCTCTAATGCATATGACAATCGCATAAAATAGTAAAGATAGAATTTGCTAGGGGTCCTTTCTCTAGCCCATTTCAGGTTCTAGGAATGGCACAATGCCCCACAGAAAGCAATAAAATTTCAAAGACAAAAATAATTGAAATCAGGGGATCTCTCCTCCAATCTTATAATCTGAAAGGAGCACACATTCCCTAAATACATAACTAAAATCCTATAATAGTAATAATGAAAATAAATATAGCACTACAAATAATGAGAATAATAAAATAAAATAAAATACAGTAAAAGGAAACAAAAGAAAATTGGATTTTTGGAGTTGAAGCCATGAAATGGCTTACTGGCGTATCCCTTTGAATGGGAATCAAATCCCAGGTCATTCTCCCTTCTCATGAAGGGTGGAATTATTCTAATAACAATGGGTGGTTTGGAAGTTTAGTAGCTAACCAATTTTAATTTATAAAATTGTTAACCAAAAGACCATTAAGCATTTCAGCTTTTTATTAATAAAAAATGTTTTAAATAATGTGAATTGATTATCTAAGTTCATTTTAGGGTTTTATTTGATTCATTTTATGAAAAATAGGTTTTCATTGAAACATGCCTTAGATCAGATTAAACGGCTTAAAATTGAATTCTAATAAAAATGCCTTAACTTAGTTCAAAGGGCTTAAAATAGTTAATTAAGAGAAAGAAGTATGTTGTACCAATTTTACCTTTCTTTAGGCTTCGTGATATGTGGATTTGAGGGTTTGATAAAACCTTAGCGGGTCTTCGCTGTGTTTGGAGAGCACTGGAGGTTGTCTGGTTAAACTGGACTAAAGGGAATTGAGCTACTGAGTTGGTAGGAACTAATAAAATTTTGAGGACTTGGATCGATTGGGAAAGGGTTGTAGTGTTTGGGAAGTATTTTACAGTGTTTAGAGGCTATAAAATATGACAAATTATGTTTGGAAATTGGTGGTAAAAGTCTCTATTTCTATTATGGAAAATGTTGAATTTATAGAGAATCATACTAGAAACCTTAGGGACAAAACATATGTGTTTTAGGAAAAATGCATGTGCAAGGATGTAGAAGCATGTGCGAGATGAGTAATGCATGCATAAATGATGAAATGCATGCACGAGGGACTTTTCACTGGAACAATAGAATAATGCAAACGCGAGCGAGCTTGTGTGTGCACGAGCTGTACCAAGCGAGCATGGGCTGGGTCGCTTTGGGCCGAGCTTTCTAGGCCCCATTTTCTTTGTTTGGCTCGGTCTAATTCGATTCAATTTTTTGGATTTTCTAGGTCCATTTGAAGTTTGATTTGAACCTGGTTTGAACTATTTAACTTGTATTAATGGGCCAGATTTAATGGTGCCAAAATTAGGGTTCACTACTGCCTCCCTTAGTAGTCATTTTTGTGGAAATGTGACTGCTAAGTGTGAACACACAGTGGTTGAGAATTTACCAATAAAAGGGCTTGAAGCTTTCATTTTCACTTACCACTTCTCATTTCTTTACTTTTTCTCATAAAGGTTCTCCTTTTATCCTTCTATTTATTTGATTCATAGAGAAGCTTCAGATGTTACTAGCTGATATTTTTAGGGAGGAGGAAGACTTGTCTACATAACTAAGTGCATTCTTGGAAGTAAAAGTGATTCTAGATTTTACCGCCTCTCCACTTGACGACATTGTCTATAGTCCGCAAATCAGTTTTACCGTGGAGGAATTACTTGGCGGGATACTTGAGTAGTCATTTTCTAGTGGGAGAGATGATGATGACTCCCTTCGAGTGGTCATGCTTGACCAGTATGGGCTTCAAGCATCGGCCTGTTACTTTTGAAGCCAGGTGCATCAGCGCCATATACTGGGTAACTTATTAGGAGAGTGGCTAGCATGTAATAACCATGGACATATTGTGAGGAGAAATCTGTTCAATTTACTGTCTCAGATGAGCCTAGTGGACTATACTATTAATCAGTGTGCTAGGGTTTTCTTGCTGATTATCCTGTCGACCTTATTTCTTTATAATGAGTATGGCTAGGTTAATATGAGGATCCTAGCTTTAGTAGAGGACGTGAAAGAGTTAGGAGAGTATGACTAGGCTGAAGCTTCTCTGGCCGCATCAAACAGAGGGATGGGCCTACTAATTATGAATTTAATTAAGGTTTGAAGATAATTTCTACTAATTATGTGCTTAATCTAGTTAACTAATTGACTAGTCAATTGTCAACTAGAACAAGCAACCTATCTTCCTAACACCTTTCCTTAATTTAAGGAAAAGTTGTTGGAGAAGTATGGAGTATAAAAGGGATGTTTTTGCCTAATTTATTCAACACACTTAAACACATTGAAGAGATGGTGAAACTATTCATCATCTTCTTCATTAAGTTAGAGAGAGAAAGCTTAGAGAGAGAAATTTTTTTTTGAAGAAGAGTTCTTCAATAATAAAATCTTCTTCTATTAACCTTTGAGAAAGGAGAGTGGAGAAGATTTCAAGTCCAAAGCCAATCCTCAAGTCTCAAGTTCTCAAATAAAGGAGCAAGGATCAATTATTTAGGTAACCAAAGAGATACGATTCAAGATTCATAAAGAGAATTAGAGAATAAGCTTTTGGGAAAAGCTAGGTATATTTCAAGCTAGAGGCTTTGTACTTGAGGAGCTTAACAAAGGAGGGCTAGAGGTATTTTTACTTCAAACCTTTCTTTGGTCAACTTGTTTTTTTTTACACAAATTGGTGAAATATCCTTAGTTGAAGTTATGGGTCTAAACCTTGGTTTAGACGTTTATCAAAGAGATTGATAAATGACTAAATCATCTATGTTAAAAAAGTTTTAACATAGAACTTGATTTTCAAAGAGTTTGAAAACTTCTAAATGATTTTGTTAAAAGAGTTTTAACAAAATGTTTTATACTCACACCCTAGGTGATGGAAATGTTTCAAAGTGTTTGAATAATTGCCTAACCTAATTTGGTTAAAAGTGTTTTAACAAAGTTATGTTTTTGAAAAGTTTTGAAAACTGAAATTCGAATCTCTTTTCCGAATTTGTTTTCCTCTGCATTTTTTGCTGATGCTACACGACTCTTTCCTTCAAGTGGTAGTTGAGCCACCCATATTGTTGTGCATAAACATGGTTCAATTAGTGTGTTTGTTATAGGTAAAACTATCAAAATGTACAATTTTTGGTTGTTATGGGCAATGTTCACAAGCGTGACTATTGCCCATGAAAAAAAAATAAGCTACTGCCTGTTAAGTCATGGCCAATGTTCATGCCAGTGAGCATTCCCCATGACGTTAACGTATGGTTATGTACCTTGGCAGCATATTATTTTCTTCAGTCATGGTCTTTGTGCATGCCTAAGAAGAATGCCCATGATTGCCTCACAGGAAATCTTCACGCCCGTGATGATTGTCTGCGACTGAAAAATGATGTCTTATCTTGTTAGCAATGAGCTTTTATATGGTCAAAGCAAATGTTCACGGCAGTGATGATTGCCTATGAGGATCATCGGGCCCATGATTTTTTCCCTTGACTAGTACATAAAAGTCTTGATTTTGGCAAATTGCATATTGTGGCTAATCCTCAAGCCTGTGATGATTGCCCATGATGTCATAGTGATTTGGGATTTTAAAGTTCAATTTTTTAATCCGAAGTTACTTATCTCAAAGTGTTTAGGATGCTATTTGGCCATTGTCCTATGTCTATAATAAGCATATGTTGACTTCAAAGAAATTAATATGAGATATTCAAGTTTTGAAAGAGTTCTAAAAGGTTGAAGTACTTAAACACATACTAAATGTATAAGAGTTATATATTATTGTTATGTGTTTGTATTGGCATGTATGGTTGATCATGGACTTTTAACTTAATAATTGACATTGTGGGGCATGTAATTTTCTTTTATTATATAAGGTATTGTAATTAAGAGTTAATTACTAGTTTAGCATATTTTCAAATTCATTGAGCTTGTGAGCTTTCTTTTCTTTGTAATCTCACCTTGGCATGCCAATGATACTTTTATACACATGAGATTTGGTGATGCAAGAGCAAAAGAATGTTCAACCCATAAAGATGCCTAGTGGGAGTATGAAGACTAGTGTAGCCTAGAATGATTGTTTTTTGATAACCTAAAACCCTTACTCATTCCTTACAACTAGGAATCGAGGCGTTAAGTCCATGATCATACCTATATGTATTATTGTCCATTTTATATTTATATATATATATATATATATGAGATATATGTATGAAGCATGTGATGTATATAAAATGGATAATGTGCAAAGTGAAACCTGATTTAATAAGGCCCAAAAATCTTTCAAAGTTTA
>CAOJBK014512412.1:0-13917 GCA_948294925.1 Codiaeum variegatum | reverse complement strand
AGGCTGATACTAAACAAAGGTGATTCCCCTTGGAAAGTTGTAGAGTTAAAAGAGACACTTAGAAAGATATGGGGGATTCATGAGAATTAGAGGCTAATCTCAATTGGGAAGGGCTTTTTTCACATTCTACTACTTCGAAGGAAGTGAAAAATGTTATTTGGAGCAAAGTTATGGTTGCTCTCAAATCGGGATGTATAAGATTTCAACAATGGGTGCCAAATTTCGATCCTTTAACGCAAAAATCAACCACATCTCAAATTAGAGTCAGATTGCACTCCTTATCATAGGTGTATTGGGAGAGTCAAATTCTTACGGAGATTGCGAAAGGAATTGGGGTCCCTTTGCGTATTGATCGGGAAACACTGGATGGTGATCTTGGACATTTCTTAAGATTTCTCATTGATGTAAACCTTGCAGGGAAGCTCCCAGAAATACTCCAAATCGAAAGAGAGAGAAAACAATTATGGATCAAATTTGGTTATGAGAGTGTCCCTTCTTTCTGTCAGATTTTTTCTTCCATTAGTCATCAATCTTTTAACTGTAGGAAGAATAAGAAGCCTGACTAAGTTAAGAAGCCTAAGGAATATAGAACTTCTACTTCTCGTGGTAGATTGAGGCAATGAAGAAGGCTTAGAATGAGAAAACCTTAGTGTCCATATATCGTACAGCTTCTGAGGTCCCGGTTCGTAATGCTTATGAAAATGTTGCAGAGGACTTAGGCAGACGAGATGAGCAAGGTCATACTGAGATAGATAAAGGCAATGAAGGTACTGATAGTAATACTACTCTCAGAGATGACAATGAAAATGAGCTTTTACATATTGATGTAGTTGTCCATAAGTCTCATTTGCGTAATGAAGTTAATTTGCAGGTGGAGAATAATTCCCAAGTTATGGCTACTAATGTTGTGAAGGCTAGCCCACAACAAAATGTTCAACACGATGAAGCAGATCCGCATCATGAACAAGAACAAAAGTCTTCAAATAATCCATTGTTAAAGGAATTGGCTATTGTTGAACATAAATCTTGAGCTGAGGGGAGTGAGAGAACTAATGATTGTGAAGTTCCAAAAATAAAGAAGATGTCTCTTCCCCATTCTACAAATAAAGCAAAAGTGGGTCTTTTATACCTGTGCATTTATTGAAACCTCCTACTCATTTTAAATGATTGTTATATTCTGGAATTGTAAAGGATTAAATAATCTCGATACTATGCAATTATTTAATATGTGTTCTACTTATAGCCCTAATGTCTTAAGTTTAATGAAGCTTATGGTTCTCTTTTCTTCTATTACTGTAGGCTTATGGTGTGCCATTAATATGTATCTTATGGCATCTTCGAATAGTCTTTTGCCTAGCAATTGGGTTCTTATGTAGAATGGAGTTTCTGATCCTGCTTTAGTTTTTCCCTCTAATTAGCAAATCTCTTTGGATTTTCCCCATCTTCATACTCCTCACAGACTTACATTTATTTATGCTAAAATGTTGCATATAATAGGCGATTTCTGTGCATGATTTGTATGAAGTAAGCAATTCTTTTACAGAATGTTGGCTTAAGATGGGATATTTTAATGTGGTTTATAGGGCTCATGAAAAATGGGGAAGTCGAGTGCCGGCTAACTCGTCTTATACTGATTTAAAGAAGGTAATAAATTATCGTAACCTTACTTGATTAGATGCAAAAGGAACTCCTTTTACTTAGACTAATTTTTGTCAGGGTAATGCTAAAATTGATACTCGTCTAGACTGTTCATTGTGCTCTGAATGATTTTTCCAAGCCTGGTCCTCTATTTATTGTGTCACTCTCCTGCATCATAGCTCTGATCACCATCCAATTATATTGAAGTGCCTACTTTCAACAGCCTTAGCCCCTCGGCCTTTTAAACTCAAAGCAATGTGGTTGGCTCATGACAATTTCTTTGATTTTGTACAGGAAAAATGGAGCTCTTATAACTCTTTAACCCATCTGATTATGTCTTTTCAAACTAAACGGAAATCTTTAAAAGTATATCTTAGATTCTAGAATGAAAATGTGTTTGGTGATTTGAATGTTCATATCATTGTTGTAACAGAACACTTGGCCGAGATTCAAAACAACATTACTATTTATGGGTTTTCGAAAGCTCTACATCAAGAGGAGTTGCATATGCACCAACAATTAAATAGTCTTTTTTCCCAAAAGAAGATCGGACTAAGAGATAAAAATTGACAAATTGGTTGTGTAATGGTGATCATAACACGATCTTTTTTCATGTTGCTATTTCTATAAAAAGGTCTTTGCCAGGGTATTCACTCTTTGGAGATTGATGGCCAGCTCTTTGATGACCCATATGATATTAAAGCTCATGTTATTGATTATTTTGCTAGTTTGTTCTCTAGTAACCAAGGAGCGGATGATTTTTCTATTATCTCTGACATTATGCCCAACCTTGTTACAAGTGAAGAGAATGAGTCCCTTACCTCTATTCCTTTGAACACATAGATCTTTGAGGCTATTAGTCAAATTGATTATTTAAGTGCTCTAGGCCCAGACATATTTACAGGTATTTTCTATAAAAAAATTTTGCACATTAGCATGGAGGACGTATGCTCTACTATATACTATTTCTTTTCCTCTGGTCATATGATATCAAGTCTCAATTCTAACATTATAGTGCCCATTCCTAAAATTCAGGAGGCCTTGATCATTGACAAATACATGCCTATCATATAAGGAAATTTTTCTTTCAAAATTGTTACCAAAATTACTGCTTCTCGTCTGGGTTCCATTCAAGCAAAATTCTTTCCCTGCACCAGTTTAAGTTCATTAAAAATTGGTCCTTTTCAAACTGTATTATTGGAGCTTTTGACAACGTCAACCTTTTGAATTACATAACTCATCACAATATGGAAATAATGGTTGATATTTTTAAGGCTTTTGATACTCTCAATTGGGATTTTCTTATTGCAGTGATTAAGGCTTTTGGATTCTCTCATATTTTTTTGTGGATGGGTTGCTTCTATTATGCAATCTTTTAGAGTATCCATTTTTCTTCCTACAGGGATTAAAGGTTATTTTGGCTTCTCTCAAGGTGTGTGACAGGGAGATCCCCTCTCTCCACTTCTTTTTTGCTTAGCCAGTGAATTTTTAAGTCATTTTATTTCGCACAAAGTGGCCAATGGTTGCTTTGATCCCATTGTTGTTGGTTACGCAGGTATGGCCCCATCACATTTTATTTATGATGTTTTAGTTTTTAGAAAAGCTTCCAAGAAGAATCTAAATGCCTTTAAAGATATTTTTTGATATCTATGGCGGTCTTTTTGGTCAAGTGGTAAATTAGGAGAAATCAGATGTCTTTTTTGGTCGACATGTTCCAATTAGAAAGATCAACTCTCTTCATAGTTCAATCTAAATTAAAAAGGGAAATATGCCATTCATTTACTTGGGGTGCCTTTGTTTATTGGTTCTCGTCGAAGCCACTTACAGGGCATTATAGATTGAATTAATGCTAATCTGTCATCTTGGAAAGGACATTTGTTGTCCATGGCAGGAAGGGTTGTACTGGTAAACTCAGTCATCCAATGATCTCTTATTCATACTTATTCTGTTTATAAATGGCCCAAGTCTCTTATTAAGAAGCTTGACATTGCTATTAGAAACTTTGTGTGGGCTGAGGATTGTTGCACTTGCAAAGCCATAATGGTTGGTTGGAGTAAATGTTGCCTTCCTATAACTAAAGGTGGGATGGGTCTATTTCATATTCGAGATCTTAATAGAGCCTTGCTTTTGAAACTTACAGGCAGATTGCACAGCCTTAACTCTCCTATTTTTGCTTTTCTTCTATTGAGATTTCTTTATAAATGGGAAGAAGCTAAATTAACTCCTAAAAGCTCATTTTTTTGTCTTCTATAAGGGAGAGATTTTTAGAAATTAGTAGATGTTCGCGTTGGGTTCCTGGTGCCTTGTCTACTCTAAGCTTTTGGAACTTAAATTGGTTAGGGTATCAGATTTCTTCGGTGCTTAATGTCCCTCCTTGCTGTAAAAAATTATTGAAACTCTGAATTTGTGATCTGTATAATGGTGTTTCTTGGCATTTTTCATATTCATTTTATTTTAATTACCCTGATATAACAGCTAATATTAAAGCTGTAAAGCCAAAAATGCAACCTGACAACTTTCTCTTCTGGTATGATTTCAGTCAAGTCTCTTAAGGTGTGGATGTATGAAGATTTCCTAGAGGTTAATTGGAATATTAATCTTTGGAAGCACTTCCTTCCTCCTTCAAGATCAACTTTATGTTAGAGATTATTCCATAAAAGACTCCCAATTGATGATGTGTTAAGTGAAAATGGCATGGCAATTACTTCTCAATGCCATCTTTGTGTCTCTGAATCTAAAACCATGGATCATTTATTTGTGGAATGTAGCTATGCTAAAGCTTTGTGGGCTGCTGTGGGAGCGATTTTTAGAGTTAAATTAATGGAAGTAGCTCTTATTTTCATTTATAACAAAATTTTTTCAGCTGGACACTGCTCACAGGTTCAATCATTACTTCATGTAGTATGTGTTAGACTTTTTGGCTTATATGTCAGGCTCATGATGTTAAAATTTTTTAAAGTTGACACATCACCATTTGTGATAGCATTCGATCCATTTGGCATAGTGTTAAGGAAGCTTCTAGCTTCCGTGTGGGTAATATGAAGAAAAACATTGATGGTTTGTCCATTCATAAAGCTTTTGGAATTTCTTATATTCCTTCTAAAGCTCCAAAAATAATTGAGGTCCTCTAGCATCCTCCTCCCTTTGGTTGGTTAAAGATAAACTCCTATGGGACAGCGATTAGAGCTCCAAGTATGGGTGGTGCAGGTAGTGTTTTGCGGGATTATAAAGGATTGATTGCTGCTTGTTTTTTTACTCCTTTTGGACAATGTTATGCTTATGAAGCAGAAATTCCAATAGTGATTATTGCTTTGGATAGAGCTAGATCTATGGGATGGAAGTATATTTGGTTGGAAGTAGACTCGGTGTATGTTGTTAATTATTTTCGGTGTCCGCCTTTGGACATACCGTGGTAGTGGAGAACAAGATGGATGACTTGATTAGATTTTTTAAATAGTATTTCATTCTTTATTTCTCATGTTTATAGGGAAGGGAACTCCATGGATGATGCTCTTGCTTCTAAGGCCATTTCTTTAGATTCTAAAGCACCTTCGAGTTCTCCTCCTAGTTTTTGCTATTCGTTCTTTCAGTCTAAATTGTTGGGTATGCCCAACTTTCGATTCTTTTATTCTTTTTTATAATAAGTAGAGGGCGTAATATGAAGGAGGTGCTGGGAGGATGTCAGCCTAGCTGAGATGTCCGATTACACTATCTGATTCTATTTTCTCAACAATCTTATATAAAAAAAATGTTATTAATATTTCTATAAATGAAGATTAATTTAATAATTAAATATTTAATAAATTAATTTATATAAATAATATATTATATAGGGCATATATGTGTTGGATTTCTTAAGAAATTTAGCCCATTTGACGTTGATAACAACTAATTCGATGTTGAAAATTTTAAACCGATGTCAAATCAACTAGATTTCACTTCTATATCTATATTTGATATAATTCATTTATAGTTCTATTATATTTTGATTGCATGTGCTAGTCTGCAAGGTTGATCAAAGTCTGGAAAAGGAAAAGTTGTACAATGAAAGTGAAGAAAAATTTAGATGATGAAAAAAAAATAAAGAATAATAAATTTATGTTAAATCAAATTTGTAATATATAGATAGAAATATTAACTTAGGTGAAAATAAAATATATGGAAAGATTGTTGGTATGATTGATGGGATCAATGCGAAAGTGAATCAATTTTATGTTGATGTGGAACAGCTAAAGACTGATAAGTGTAGAAAAAATCAACACATGAAGAAGGCTGATATGGTAAAAGGTGATGAAGGAGCATGATGAGTGGTAGGTCTCCACGTAGTTGGAGTGAGACTCCCCTAGTTTGATTTGAACTACCTACAAGTCAAAGAAGATGTCAGGGGTGGCCGGACGTGTGTTCGGCGTAAACCCTCTGACGATCAAGTTAAAAATCTCTAGGGAGAGAATAGCTCTCAAAGATGATAAATATGGGTTTTGTGTCTCAGAATGGACTTACCTATGTGGGGCAATTGATGTTGTATTTATAGGGTTGAAACCCCTGTAGTGGGACACGTGTCCGCTCTATGTGTTTTGCATAGTACCCAAGGATGGAACTTGTGATGTGATCACTAATGGGCTTCAGGGCCTTGTAGACACCTATCTCTAAAAACTTTCTAAACCTCGAAGGCTAATAAGATAAACTCCTTGAAGGCTCGAGAGTTCGGAAGGAACCAAGGTGCTAATGGGGCTCGGACTAATCCTGAATCTTAGTTGTTGCCAAACTTGGCTGATACTGAACTATATCAGAGCATATGGGAAACATAGAGCATATGGATCATAATTTGAAGAGCATATGATTCATGGTAGTGGCTAGGTGATTTGAAAGGGGTGACTCAATGAAGAGTGGTTATCAAGCTTTTTCTCAAGGAAACACACCATCTTTTAATAATTTTTCATTTTATGTTGATATATGGAGAAAGGTATGGCTGCTGACAGTCCCTTACAAAATTTTCTTTGGTGAACGCTTCATAATTTCTTACCCACTAAAGAAAATTTGGCAAGTAAGCAACTACAAGTTGATTGACAATGTTTGGTTTGTGGCTCTAATATTGAAACAAGCTCTTATATCCTTCTTTGATGCCTATTTGCAGCTCGATGCTTAAGGAGACCACCAAATCTCTCCTTACCCAGTGATCTAACAAAGCTTTGATTTTCTTGATTTTATGAGCTCATTATAAATTATTCAACATTAGTAGTACAGTAGGCCTCAATGATTTTTGGAGCTTATGGTAGCATAGAAACAATGTTTTATGGTGTAATACCTTTAGCACTCATGAACTAATAAGTGCATTCATCTCTTAGCTTTCTTATGCAATGGACTCAAGCTCAAGAGGAGGTAAATTTTGCTAGTCATATTGTCGCCACTTCAAGCTCTGCTTACACTTTCACTGCTGGGAGAGACCTCAACTTGCACTATCCTCCAGTCTAGTGTCCTGCGGCTTAGCATGTGTGGTAAGAAACAGTGGAGGTTCTTTAATAGCAACTCATTAAGGTAGCCTTATGGGAATTTCATACCCAAAACTTATAGGGGCACTAAGCTTTAGGGAGGCTTTTTCTTGGGTAAAGTTGAAGGGCTGGTCCAATGTAATTTTTAAAACACATTCTTTAATTTTAATTCATGCATTAAAGAGTCAAGATATTGATTTATCTTATTTTGGGACTATAATTGATGATTGTAAGAAACTTGTTAATGACATGTCAAATATTGAGATTAGCTTTGTCTGTAAATCAGCAAATGGTATAGCTCATTACTTGCAAAACCAACAATTCAGTGTTCGGTCTGCAAGAGTAGGAGAATATATTCCCTTCCTACATTGCATCTTCTATATTTAATGATATGGTGAGCTAGAGGATTAGATGATATGGAGTGTTAAGCAAGTGCTAGCCCAGTTAGGATGTCCCGGTGCACCCCTGATTTCTCTCTAATCCTGTGTTTTGATTCCAAAAAAAAAAGTTCAATAATGCTTTTAAAACAATTTTTTTACTACTAGCACGAGGTGTCTTGGATGGACTCCAATTGTGGAAAGCACATTTAAGTCTGTACCATGTCCAGACAAATCCCCTTTCATACCAAGTAGGACCTGTAAAAAAGTTCAGTAATGCTTTAAAAATAATTTTAATAAGTAAAAATCTCTTCAAAAAAATTTAAAACAGTAAAAAATAATTCAATAAAATAAGTTCAGTAAAAATCAATTTTAATCAGTAAAAATTAATTATGATCAATAAAAAAAAATTTTAATCATTAAAAATAATTTTAATTCAGCAAACATAGGTGAAGAAAACATTATCTAATTAAAGTCTATATCCTAAATTTTTATACATTAGATTCCACTAACTAAAATTATATAAAACTGAAAGGAGACAAAAACAAACAGAAATTTCAAGGGAGCACAAAAAACCTCAACTGGGATTCGGAAAAAAAAAATTCTTGCAAAGACAAAGGTAAAAACTAAAAAAATCTTCATATATAAAATGGAAATGAAACTAAAAATTTCCTGATAAGACGAAAATGGAAATCGAAAATAGTACTTCCTTTCTGAACCATTGATAAATAAGAGATTGAATTATTAATGTTCAGGTTGGTGATGAAGAGAAAGAAATGTTGATGTCGGGTGTACATTTCTATTATGGTTTGGTGACCAAAATGGCCAAACAACAAGAAAATTTTACTCAGATTCCAATAGTTTGAATTTAATTACCCCAACATTAAATTAACAATCATATAGAAAAGTTTTCAAATCACAACAGCAATAATAGAAGTTTTTACTTAATCAAATCATTAATTATAATTTAGACATAACTCTTTTGGGACCCAAATAAAATTATAAATTTATAATTAATCAAAAATATGATTTATATTATCAGTAATGAAAACAAGAAACTCTACTGTCACATCCACTGTATCACCAATTGTGACCTTATTGCCTGTCCCTATATGCTTTTATATATTTTATTATGCATTTATATACTGTTAATGATTTTTAATTAGTATTTCCAGTGGAGCTAAGAAAATGTTTTCAACAAAAAGTAATGTCAATGAAAATATTAATTAAATAAATATACATATAATTAATCTGAATAATTGAACAAGAAAAAAAAATGTAGAATTTAACTTTTTTGAAGGAAATGGTCTTGATGGTAGGCCATTACAGTCAGAAAATTAAATTTTTATAGATGGAAATTTGAAATATTTCTTTTTTAATTATTATTAATTTGAATGAGTCAATTTGATGGTATTATTGAACGCAGCTTGAGCTCCAGCTTCCATTCTTCTCAAGGCGTTTATCTCTTTATGGAAGATGCTTTCTCGAGGTTCCTTTCTGACTATTTCCAGTAAAAAATGGTAATGGTAATTAGTTTATTGTAAATTGAAAATAAAAAGGCAATGGAAAAAGAGCCTATTTTTATATTCATTTCTTTTAATATTATTTTTTTTATACATAACATCACAAAAATATTATACAATTTAATACATTTTCATAAATGACTAAATAGTTTAAATTTTCTCAGAAATGACCATCTCATAATTTTCTTCGTTATATAAGGGGTGATAAAATACATAACATCGTTAGATATAATCTACCTAACATATATATGGCATGTGAATTGTCAATACGACGTCTTCATCACGTAAGTAATAATTAACAATATTATACATTTTTTAAATGATGTGATAATTTAGAAAACTATATTATGATACTTGAAAGGATTTAAACCATATGGTAATATTTAAAAATACGTTAAATGGGTAAATAGCTTAGAAAATATTAAAGTTTTATGAGATTTTCAATTTAGTCACTAAATAATTTATTTTTTTTTACTGGAAGATATCTAATTTTAGAAATTCAATTTATGTGGTACTATTGGCCGAATTCATGACCGAAAAAGGAAGCATGTTAGAATTTTGAAAATCCATAAATATTTCATAGGAAATGAATCCAGTTAAAAATATCACATTGAAATTAATTTCAAAGATTAATTATCTCTTAGTTAAAAAAAATAGTGAGCATATTTAAAAACAAACTTTGATTTGCAGACCGAGGAAGAATTTCAACTCACCCATGAGGCTCATCTTAAACTTTTTTTGCCAATTAGGCTCATCTCAAACTCACTCTGCATATCTTTAAAGAACTGCTCACATAGAGTATCATTAGTATATCTAAATACAATGTCATCTATATAGATTTACACAATGAGTATATACTTATTGTGAGTTTTAATAAAGAGAGTAGTGTCAAAATTTCCCTCTAGAAAATCCTTTATGTAAGAGGAAATTGTTAAGCCTATCATACCATGCTCTAAGCGCATGTTTCAGACTATATAGATCCTTTGACAACTTATATATGTGATCAACCAACTACAGATCTATGAATCCAAGAGACTATTATACAGAGACATCCTCAATCAGATTACCATTTAAGAATGTACTTTATATATCCATCTAACATAGAGTAAAATTATTATAACAAGTTATAACATACAAAAGTATAATAGCCTCAAGCCTAGCTATAGGAGCAAAATTTTCATCAAAATTAATACCTTATTAATTATTATATCACTGTACAACTAACCTTGCTTTATTTTTTATTACAGCGCCATGCTCATCTTATTTGTTTCTGTATACCCATTTAGTTTTAATCACAACTTAATGTTCTGGTCTATGTACTATATTCTATACTTGACTTCTCTTGGATTGATTCAACTTCTCTTGTATTATTGTTGTCCAGTTCTCATTATTTTGTGCCTCATCACAAAATTTTGGTTCTACTTAAGAGACAAATGCTACATGTTCATGAATCTGTTTAAAAGTAGATCTTATAAGTCTCCCTAGTGATGGGCTATCAATTATTCCTTCTCTTAGATGGTTCTTGTGGTATTTTCATTCCTTGGGTAGGTTAGATTGTATTGATTTGTAGAAAATTGACAATTACAGTAAACTAAAGGAAACACAGAGGAAAGGTTTAAAAATTTGTTGAATAGTAAAGGAAAACATTGCTTGAGGAAATGCTAAAATTTAAAATTGTGAATTTGAATTGAAAGTTGACTTGAGTTGATTGCTTGATTTGTTGATAACAAATTGATTCGATAAATTATTGTTGATGATTGTGTTGTGTTGATTGATTTTGGATTTGATTGTTGTTGTTAGAGTTTGATTCTTTATATGTGGATGATGTTTGCAATTTATATTACTTCCTCAGTCAGAAGTCAAAACACCAACAGCCATCTAAGGAATGCATAAATTTTAAGTTACAATCGCTACATAGTTTTACCCCCAAGACTCAGCATCTGGAATTCTCCTATTCTGACTCATCTATTGGGCCTTTTGTTCGACTTTTTTAGTTATTTGGGCCATTAAACTCAACAAATAAATTATTTTTTGCCAATAATTATTTAATTTCATTAAATTATTTTTTAAGCCCAAAATTCAATTTAGGCACAAACAATGTCCCACACATGTTGTAAGCTTGACCCAAAGCTTATAAAATTGTAAAATAGGTAAAACAAGTCTCAAAAACTTCAGCTTGCCCAATGGTGAGACTCAAGGTAGCCTATGGCCCAAATCACCAAGAAATTACGGCTCGCAGAGATAAACAGATCCATGAAGAGTGAGAATATAATCACCAAGCCCGTTTGAATCAAGAGGAAAGTTCGAAAGAATGAATTTTATGGGATTCAAAATTGTATTCTCCAAGTTTCTCAGGTAAAACCACTGCTAAACCCTTCTCAAGAAACACTTCTCTAAGCACTAGTTTAAATTCAAAATCCAAATCCTCAATAAATTATGATTCCTAAAAAAAACTTGTTCTCCAAAAATTTTCAATTTTGAAAATAAAAACACTCCTTTCCTAAAACAAACTCATTATCTTTCCATAATTTTCTCAAAATTTCTCCAAAAAATAATTTTCCTTTTTCCTTTCCTCCTCCCCAAAACTCATTGGAAATACTTCACCAGAATCGCCCCACAGCCGCCACCGCCAGCACCGACCAGCAGAAGCCGGAGGAGTCACCGCCGGTTAACACCTAGCAGGCAGTAGCAGGGGGATGCAAACAGCATGCAGGACGCAGCGTCCCAACATAGAAATGAGCCACGTCGACTGCGCACGAAGGGAGTCCACCCCAGCACTATCGCCCAACCCCGTTCGACCTCTGTCCACCGATTCTCAAGTGCCACAACCTCTGTTCGCCTGTCAATCCACTGCAGCTCGACCATGCAACCAGGAGCCGCAGCAGACAAGGGAAATAGATGCGAAAGGAGCCCCAACGCAGCAACGAGCCCAGGCAATACGTGCCTTCTTGTATACGAGGGAACGAGCCCAAAGCATTACATGCCGTCTTTCGCTGTTGAGTATCATCATTCGACCGCTGGAGCAGGAACAAGCGATACTGGAAACACCAACACAGCATAAGCAAATTTGGAGCACTAGGGACAATTCCTCAGCCTGAAATTTAGGCAACTTTGTGTTCAAACTTCATCTCCAAAACCTGATTAGAGATTATTCCCAAGCATATTTAAGAAAAATCAAAGGTAAGAAATCCATTTGTTTGAATCTTTTCGAATTATTGCTCTTGGGAATTGTTGAATTTACTGAGGAATTTGTTTGAATGTGATAATTTTGTTGGATTCCGTACAATTTTTCCTTGGGGAATATTTAAATTTTAGCAATTTGATGCAAAAATAAACTTGAAAACTTTGATTTTCCCAGTGAACTTTGCTTGGAATTGGTTGAACTGATATGTTGTGATATTGTTTTTCTTGAATTCCTCAGCAAAATTATTTTTCATTTTGCTTGATGCTGCTTGATCTCTTATTGAGGAACAGGAAAATTTTAGCAAATTGATGCTAAAATTATTTGCATAGCTTGATTTCCCTAGGAAAAAATGAATCGAATAGATTGAGTAGAAAATTTGAGTTCATCAGGGACATTGACAGCATTGTCACTACTTAAATTTTACAAGTTCATTTTTCACTGATGCTTATCAAATTTTTGTTAATAATTTTGTATAAATAATTAAAATAAACTTGAATGAACAAGCTTCCTCAAGAAAAATCCTTCAAAACTCGCAATTGCTCTTGAGGAAGTTCTTAAAATTTGAAATGTAAACTAATACTTCCTCAGGTCAAAATGTCAGATTGTCAAAACTTATTTCTGATGAATTGGTTTAAATATTATGAATTGGCAGTTCCATAACCAATTCCCTAGAAAAACTTCAATTTTGGTAATAAAATCACAATAGCATCACGGACCATATTTCATGCAGCCTCAGCATGTGGTCAGTACAACCACAAACACATTAAATTTGCCTGACGCATTTGATATTCATGCGACAAATAATCTCCGATATGAATGTTCCCCAGGAAATTTAGCATGATTTGCCAAATTTGATCCATGCATGCATCTTTTCCATAAATTAGTTGTTCAATTAAAAATATAATGCATGAGAATTTGAAATTCTTACTTGATCCACTTCTTGATTTTAAAAAAAAATGGTTTCCAAAGGTGTTAGAAGCTCTAAAGTGAAAGAAAACATCCAGCCAGTGAGTTTTCAACTTTCAAATAGACTACTAGCTTGAAAGTGTGATGCTAATTCATATTTTCCTTTGAGCAGGTCTCTTCACTACCTCCCGATGCATCTGCTAAGCCATCTGATGAATTGTTCAACAAATTTAAGGTAAACAATATTTCAAGAAATACTTTTCTCATTTTTTCTCATTAGCATGCTTATGTTTATTTTCCATAGGAAGCAAAAATAGAAATTGTGAAGGCACTGAGATTGAGAAATGCCCTAGCTTTCTTGACATCAAGCAAGTATTTTTTACTATTTCTAATCAACTTCCTCAAAGATTTTTCTTTACTGACCCTCAAATTCTATATTTCCCCAAGGGTTTTTCATATACAAGAAAAGGCAATCAAGCAATAGCATTGACCCCTACCCCTACCAAGCCACTTTCCAATGGGGATCCTTCTCTCCCCTATCTTGCAATTCTAGATGAGATGGTATATCTATCCAAAGTACAAGCCCCTGATGCCAAAAAGTCATGAGCAAAGTTGACTTCTGATTGAGGCAGATGGATTCACTGACTACGGGGATCCTATGGCAAAAAATGGGATCGACTAAGCATTTCTCAATTCATTGAGTTGACCATTCGTGAGGTAATCTATATGCCAAAAATTCTTACTGCAGCTTTGAGATTTTAGGCACCAAACATCAAAACATTTATCTTTCCATTTGGTCA
>CAOJBK014512140.1:0-17060 GCA_948294925.1 Codiaeum variegatum | reverse complement strand
CAGTCTGGATAGGTTGGAATCATGTGGACGAAAATGCTTGGATCTAGTCCGGTCATATCAGTAGGCTGTTAGGCGAAGCAATCTTTTAATCTTCTGATTACAGACTCGGTGCCCTTTTTGCTTGAGCATGCAGATGCAATGTATATATTTTTAGGCATGTCATGAGTGACATTGTTTATGGGTTCTTTAACTGTATCTTTTTATTTTGTTTATTATTTCATTCTATTTTTCTGTTTGTTTGAGGTCAGATTCATCAATTGGAACAGCAAAAGAAAACAAGGAGACATGCTCAAATAATAAAATTTGGATGTCTTATTCAATGCAATAGGAGAGAGGTCCACGATTACATCATACACATAATTAAATCCTGATGGACCTTTTACATCAATATCAGTCTCAGAAGAAGAGGACTCAGAACTAAAACTTGACTTGGACTCAGATTCAGAACGGGACTCAACTCGATTTCTATCTCAAATTCAACAACTTCATAGGGACTTTCGTCGAAATGTCAATTCTTCACCTTTCCATTGGTAGGCTTGATCAGAATGGAGAGGTAAGATTTCTCCTCTTTGTCAGTGAGAACAACTATGTCGCCAAAGAGGCTTGCTTCCATGTTCTCCTCATAGTCATCGTTCAAGTAATATATGAGCCGTTGATTCTCAATAGTGAGTTTTACATCAGAAATAGCTCAAATACAAGAATTCTTACACTAGTTAGAGGGCAGATCCATGGCTAAGGGAAAGCATAGTAAGGAACTGTCTCTCCCTCATTGACAAAATAGCCATTTAGGGTTCTAAAATAGGACCTAAAATAGATGTCAACTACACCTCCTTATTTTGTAATTGCAAAGTTATTTCTAGCTTTAACTTTCTCTTCCTCAGTCTTATCATGAGGGGCTCATAGCCTAAGCTAAAGGGTATAGTAGAAAACTTGATTTCATTGAAGGACTCAACTGCTTGTTGGTTTTTTCCCAAGCCCATACTAGAAAAATAGGCCATACACTTCAGGATGCTTCTAAATGCCGGATTGCTATAAGGATCAAAATCCAGTGCAAGTGGTTCTTTTAAATTCATTATAGTATGAATGAACTAAAAAAAATAAGAATTCGGATAAAGGATATGCTGATAACTCGAGATGTATCTCCAAAAAGGGAATAGTGTTTGGGAAATCTGATTTTCCAGACGAATCAGCTTTAATAGTGATAATACCACCCTTCAAGGGGAATTTGACTCTTTGATGTAGAGTAGATAGTACAACTTTGTCCTGGTTGATCCAAGACCTACCTAGAAGCAGGTTGAAGTAGGATGATACATTTATGACTTGAAATGGTACCTTGAAAGTAGTTGGACCCATAGTGACGGTCAGAGTTGCCACTCTAAGAACTTCTCTTTTAGAATTGTCTTAGGCTCGTACAATTTGATCGGAGGGGGTAAAATCACTGGCAATCAACCCCAAGAAACTTACAACTTTCAGAGGGCAAACATTTAATATAAATCCATTTTCAACTAAAGCCATGGGGATAGTCTTCTCCCTTGTGATAATGGTGATGTACAAGGCATCATTGTGTGGTACCCTAGGTGGGATCTCACTATGGGAGAAGGAAATGGGAATTCATTAGTGGAACTAGTAATTAATGTAACCAAAGTTTTAGGGGAGATGTCAAGTGATGTCTGAGTCTGGCTCAACGCCTTATAAAGAGCTTGGCGATGAGGATAAGAAGACATGAGTAAATTCCAGATAGAAAATTTGGCTTGTGTCTTCTTTAATTGTTTCAATATGGGATCCTCATTAGGTTCAGGAGTTCCTCTAGTTTGAGCCACTGGTTGACTCGAAGATGGAGTAGCAACTGAAGTTTGAGTAATACAGCCACTTTTAGTTATGACATCTATTTCTTTGCCCAAATGCCTTAAGTCAATGATAACACATTAATAGTCATTGGGAATTGACTGCCCTAAAGATGTTTGGCCAATTAGAGAAGAGCAATTTGGGGAGAGTGACCTTTTTAAGGAAGATTGGTCGTCTCCAGTGTAGTGATAATTGCTCAGTGGCATTGCATCAGTGATGATATCTATCGAATCACCCTCCTAAAATTCATTTAATATGGTGTTGACATTATGTTTGGGGAGGAGATTAGTGTCAATAATGACATCAGACATTAGGAGATCTTTAACATTAATGAGATATTGAATTTTATGGTGGAGGGCCTTGCAATCATCAGTTCTGTGGCCTTGCCCTTAGTGATAATCAAAAGTTTCATTGATATTGAAATTCTTTGGTAGAGGATTAGGAATCAGTTTAGGATCTAATGGCTTAAAAGCATTCTTATCTAGGCGTTATCTCAAGAGGTAGCTAGAAAACTCCCGTCGTTGTATTTAGAGTGGCTTATGGGATGAGATTGCATTAACCCCACCCTTTTTTTAGTACTATTTGTCTTTTTGAAGTGAGAAGATGAGGCCTGAGAGTCATCCTTAATGAGACTAGATTCAATGTCATCTTCTAAGCGAGTGCCAATAACAACTAGGGCTTTGAAATAAGGAAAATATTGTGTTATCATTCTATTTCGAAACATGGGAAATAGGTTCTTGACAACTATGTTAATCTGCTCAGAATCAGTAGGTCTATTAACCATTTGGGAGGCTTTCTCTCTCCATCTAGCAATTAAGGTTGAGAAGGTTTCCTTGGATTATTGCTTGGTTGTTTCGAGATCTTTTCTCTTAATATCAAACTCTTGGTTACAAAAGAGTATTTTTTAACAAAGTCATAGACTCCCATGTCTATTTCTTGGAATCCTTTAATTGTACGAACCAGGTCAGAGCTGCACTAGTGAGCAACTGTTGGAAGAGCTGAGCAAGGAGTTCGCCTTCCACTCCTAGAGGATGCAGTGAGCCATCATAAATTCTCAAATGAGTCTCAAGATAAGAGGTGCCCTTAAACTTTTCAAAGTGTGGCATTTTGAACTTAGGAGGAAGCCTTTCTTTGGGGAAGGGACTTAGTGCCTTCACATCCAGGACCTTCTCTTTCTTTTTCAAGGCTTGTAGGTCCCTTTACATTTCTTGATACTTTTTAGTCATGGTCTTAATGAGTGGATGCTCTTCAAACACTTTTGGGAAAGGATCCACAATAGGGATGATTCCATGGCCAAAATGTGGATTCAAGACATTTACCTCATCAGCTAGAGTGTCAAAAGTAGTGAACGCATGCTTGGTTGGATGGATCCCAACTTGACTCGTTATGGTATGAACTTTACCTAAAAAGGCTTGTTCCTAGATTTGCATCATTGTAGAAAGAGTTTCTCGTTGAACCTTCATAGCCTCTTCTTATCTTTACATAAAGGTGGAAAGTATGCCAGTAAGGTAAGTCGGTGCATGTACAGCAGGTAGAGCAACAGAGGCAATGGGAGCAATAATGGTAGTGACATCAGTAATAGTGTTGGTAGGTGGGTTATCTCCAGTAGACATGGTGACCTTTTGGGAAATAGGGAAAGAAATTTGAGTATCAGCTCTTTTGAACAGAAAGGGGAAGCCAATTGCAGGTAGGTAGTTTTGTAAAGAAAGACAGATGTTTGAAAGGTTCAACCTTTGTCTGGAATAATGCACTTTGTCCAACTTTAGTATTTTTTTCTATAGTGATGCATGTATATATGAATGAAAAAAGGTTTCATGATGACAGTCATATAGAGTTTATTAGGGTACACGAGACCTAAGGTCAACTCTAACTATTGAAACACCTAACCACAAGAACCAAAGAGGCTTTAGTGGGTTAAATGATTATATGTACCTCATTATTCTAACTAAAAGGATCAGCTGAGGTGCCCTGGAGTTAGATGATTTCGCTATCGGTGAAGCATTCCTAAGAAAGGAAGCTCACTTGATGGTACTCTTTACCTAGGTTTTCCTAGTATAAAGAAGCATAGGAAGTGATTCATGAAACTTACTTTTGCATAGTTTCGAGCCAGAATGTTTTTTTTAGAAAATAACTTGCTTAGTTTTGTCATTTTTACCAAACATCCCTAGTGGAGTCACCAACTGTGAGGCCTCACCCAAACGACCCGCGAGATTTCCCCGAAGAGTGCGCCTGTAGGCCTTGCGGATGGAGAAAACCTTTCGGATTGCACTTTCATGCGTCACAGATTGTGGTCGGTTTCCCACATTTATGCATCCATATGTGTTCGTTGAAGTGCACGTTATGTGTGAAGTGTACATAGTCACCACCTAATACTTTAAGAAAAATGGTTTTTTTTTTCCAGATGATTAAGAAACCTTTTGAATTTAACTCCATTTCAAATAATATATCGATTTTCTACCCAATTGGAAAAGTTGTTTTTTTTGGAACCAGAGGAGGTTCAGAGATTCATGATCTAAAAACATTTTGGAAAAATAATTTTTGTACCATATTTATCAAGACAACATTTTGGATCGAAAATCATGCAATTTTAGTTAAAATTGTGGTTTTCATGTAAGCATGAGCAATTAAATTGGCATGGATTCATGAATATGCTAATATGCAAATGACAAAAGCATAAAGCAAATAAATAAAATCGATTTTCTAGGGGTCCTTCCTCTAGCCCACTTCAAGTTCTAGGGAAGGCACAACACCCCAAAATAAAGTGATAAATACATGTAAAACCATTGAAATTAGGGGATCTCCCCTCCAGTCTCATGATCTAGGAGGAGCACACATTCCACAAGACATACATCAAATAATAATAAGAAACCGCACAAACAAAACAATATAATATCGAATAAGATAAATAATAAAAAAAATAGAAAATAGAGAAGCAAAATGATTTTGGAGTTGAAGCCATGAAAGGCATGCCAACTTATGTCGTTGAATGGGAATTAAACCCCATGTCATTCTCCCTTCTTGTGAAGGGGATGTTCTGGCAATAGAGGGGTGGTTTGGTTGTTCAGTAGCTAATTGATTTTAGTTTTATGAAAATAATTAACCAAATAGGTTTTTAATAAATTTTGAAACTTGATTAAGTAAAATTGATTTTGAGTGTGTTTATACCTAAAATTGATCTTAGGGTTTGCTGGATTTTAATTATGAAAATAAGTATTCAAAACTATTGTTCTGAAAAACATGCCTTAGGTTTGAATTAAAGAGTTTAAAAATATTTTCGATTGAAATAAGGGATCATACTATATCATATTTACCTTTTTACGGGACTTGGTGGGTGGAGGGTCTAATGGTTTGATAAAGTCAGAGCAGGTCTTCATTGTGCTCGGAAAGTGTTGATTATATGTGTAAATTGACTAGAATAAGGTGAACTAAATGCTGATTGAAAGGACTAATTTTCTGAAGGGTCTGAATACAATGCTTCTGCAGTGTCTGTGATTTGATATCAGGGTTTAAGAGGTCAAAAGTTGAGTTTTTGAGGCTTAGTATGTAGCAAAATAGCATTAAAAGGGAGTCTGGAAGTCTAGAAAAATTCATAAAAAAAAGGCTCCAACTCGGGTTAGTTCAGAAGGGTTGAATTTATAGGGAATCATACCAAAAATCCTAAAAACTGACTGGCTCATACACAACACGCGCTATGCATACACGTGAGCCATTACACATGTTTATTGGGCTTTATGCATATGCAATAGTGTTTATGCATGCACCATACCATTTACGCATGTCTCTATCATTTTGGGCCTAGGTTTTTCCTAGGTCCGGTTCAATTTGATCCAATTCAGTTTCTTGGATTTTCTGAGTCCGTTTAAATTTCAATTTGAGCATGGTCAGATCCGTTGGGCTTAGATTAACAAGCCAGATGCAATGGTATCAAATCACGCACTGGACTAAAGATTTAATGATAGTCAAACCCTTCCTTTTGAATATAACTTTTAGCCATAAGCCTAGCCTTATACATATCTATGCTCCCATCAGTCAAATACTTAGTTGTAAAACCCCATTTACAACCAATAGGTACCTTACCTTCAGGAAGAGGTACAACATACCAAGTATTGTTAGTAGACAAAGCCTGAAGCTCATTCTACATTACTTACTGCCAATGAGTAAAAGAAATTACTTATTCAAATGTGAATGGATTTGCGACAGCAAATATAGATAAAACATACTTCTGAAATGATGGAGAAAATTAAGAATAAGAAAGATAATCAGAAATGGGATACTGAACAGAAGAAGCAAGAGGGATAAGTTTATTTGTAGAGAGATTATGATGATAATCTTGCAAATAAGTAGATAAATTCTTAGGTCTAGTACTCCTCCTTAAGGTTGGAGAAGGTGGGACAGGAACTAGAGGTAAAGATAGAGGAGAAGAAGAAATGGTAGGAGAAGAAGAATATGATGAGGAAAAAGAAAGAAGAACAGTTGGTAAGATTGAAAAATGACAATCAGGGAAAGAAATATCATGTATAAAAGGAAGAACAAGTTGATATGAAGAAACAGAAGGAGAAGGGGATATAAAATCCAAATAAGGAAAATGAGATTCATAGAATTGTACATCTTTGGAAACAAAAATAGTATGAGAAGAAAGATTATAAACTCTGTATTCTTTAATACCAGTAGGATAGCTCAAGAAGATGCACTGTTTGCCCCTAGGCTCAAACTTAGTTTTGCGAGAGGTAAAGTTAGAAGCAAAACATAAACAACCAAAGGATCTAAGGTGGATATACTAGGGTGATTTGTGGAAAAGCATTTCATAAAGGGGTGTAATTATACAGTTGAGGTGAGGGTGTTCTATTAATAAGGTAAATAGTAGTTAGTATAACATCCCCCAGAATTTAATAGGCAAGTTAGTAGAAAAAGTAAGGTTCTAGCCATGTTGAGGATATATTGGTGCTTCCTTTCAATAGTACCTTTCTATTGAGGAGTGTAAGCACGAGTTTATTAATGAAGAACACCTTTAGAATGAAAGAATGTGGTCAAATTAAATTATGTTCCTTAATCTTTTCTTATAATTTTGATAAAATTATTAAACTGTGTCAAAACATAGTTATAAAATGTTCAACCCAATAGGCAACCTTAGTTTTATGCCTGAGTAAAAAAAACCCAAGTGGACTTGGAATAGTCATCAACTATGGATAAGAAATAATGGTTTTTATTAAGATCCGATTGTGCATATGGACCCAACACATCCATGTGCACCAACTAAACTAGTGAACTAGCTTGAAAATAAGACTTAGAAAAGTGCAATATTTTAAGCTCTACCTTAGGATAAGTAAGACAGGGACTCAAACACTCATTAGACTCATCAAGAAAATTAAACAACTTAAGTGGTGCAAGACTTAATCTGTGATGCCACACCTTAGTTGGTACAATAAAAACTGTAGAACAAAAGAGTGCATTATGCTTATTAGACATAGAATTAAAAGAGGTAAGATCTAGAAAATAGAGGCTCTGCTGAGCTTTAGCCAAACCAATCATGATCCATGGTGAAAAGCCCTGGATAATGTAGCAAATAAAAAGAAAAATGAGACACATATGGTTATAAATGGTAAGTTTTAAAATAGAAATAAGATTGAAAGAAAAAGAAGGTATACATAAAACATTGTGCAGGATAAGAGTGGAGCAAAGAGCAATGCTGCCTACATGAGAAATCATTGCCTTAGAACCATTTGGTAATTTGACAAAATAATCAATAACTAAAGTCATAGTAGTAAGCAATGAAACTGCACATATTATATGATCAGTAGCACCAATGTCCAAGATCTAAGTATTTGCATACTTTTCCTTAGCTTTAAGTGCTTCACCAAAGATATATGTATTTATTGTAGATAAAATTGACATGGAAAGTATACCTGTTGCTACATTAACCAAAGGTGGATTCGATCAAGAAGGCATATTAGATACTATCCCAGGCTTCACATGTGTGTCAATTAAGGACATGATTTTATGGATTTGATATTTGTAAGATTAAGTTGAGGAAGAACACTGACTTGTGCTACGGTTGGCATAGGACTAGGTAATCTAGGAGGTAATTCTGGCACTAGTGTTGGAAAAAGTTATGGATTACTATAATGTATATATCTAGAATCAGTGAGAGGAGAAGGATTAGTTGTAGGAAAAGTTAGTAAACCAATAGAAACTTGATGTGCAGAAGGTGTTTGCCCTCTAGGCCTAGTATTGAACTTAAAATGAGTTGGATAGCCAATTATCTTGTAGCACTGATCTCTTAGGTGCCCTAGCTTACCTCAATTACTGCACACAAGATCTTGTTTACTCTTCCTTACTGCCATACAAATCAGATTGAGGTTGCAACTAAAGATGCAAAGGCCTTTAATTCTCTTCTCTAATTACAACATTATAAGCCTTCTCCATATTAGGGAATGGCTAAATAAAAATAATCTGAGATCTTAAAGTAGAAAATTTTCATTAAGGCCATTCAAGAACTTAAAACATCATCCTTCTATTATTGAACCACTGTTCGCCTCAAAATATACTAACAAAAAACGACCACAAGTATGCAGGCTATCGTTGCACATGATAAAAGTCCAAGGTCGTATCTCCTAAGGATTGGATATTTTTATTAAGTCTTATTAATTTGTTTCTTAGGTGCAAGTAAAAGTAAAGAAGATTTATTTTTGATTTGAAAAGTAAATAAACAATTAAATTAAAAGTAAGCAAACAATGAATATGCGATGATATGAATAAGTCGAAAGGAATTAACAATCCATAGTCTATCCTTTATGATTTGAAACTATTAATTCTATTATGTAGGTTTAATTATCCAAAGTTCAATACAATCATTCAATGAGAGCTTACTCTAATCTAGCTATCACATTCATAGAAGTAATCTAGAGAAAACATGCATCAATCAAAGGATTTAAGAGTAAAACTTATGAACCCAATTTGTTTTAGAATCTCAATTGAATAGTTTTAGATTTAGACTTACACTCTCGCTCCATCATCCAAACCCTAATTTATTTAATTGGTGATTAAGCAATCAATTATTAGAGTTAATTTCAATTTAATTAAGCAAAAGTTATACCTAATAATAAAACTCATAGCAATTAATCATATCAAGACTATTTAATGCTTCAATCTCTAAAAAAATGAATTTAGTTCGTGATTGATTTAGAACTCAACAAATTCATAATATTTCTAAGAGAAATCATGCTTAATACCCTTAATGCAAAGAAATCCATAATTAAAGCAATTAAGTCAAGAATAAATCTCAATTAATAGTAGAAAAATCCCAATCTCCTTGCAGAAATTCAATTTTAGTCTTTAACACAAACTAAATTAATGAAAAGCTAAAAGAAAACAATGAAAAACAGAGAAAACATAGTATTGACAGTAAAATCTCAAGCAATTCTAAACTAGCTCTCTCAAAAACTCATTTAAAATAGCTTGGATGGATGATGTATAAAGATGTGTGTCGATGTGTATGTTGATGTCTCTCACTTCTCTTCAATAATGCTCTTTAAATAGTGAAAAAAAGTCATCTAGATGTGAAAAATCTCAAAAAAAATTCGATTCCAACTCTGATTTGGAAGTCAGCACGACCCCAAATTAGTCGGGCACTGGCCCGTGTAGAATGGATCTTAACCCATGCAGATTTCTATGTCGGTTTGCCCTCGGAGCGATTTTAAACAGAATTTGGTATGGAGAAGTGCACGACCTACTCTGTAATTCACAAGGCTCGTGCCTTTTGTAATTCTCTTCAATACTTAAGAACATTTAGTACAGAAAGATGCATGGGCTACAATCAATTTTGCACGATCAGTGCACTTTTCAAATCCTTCTATTTCACTTCAATTTTTGCTCTAAGTAACTCCGTTTGCTCCAAAACTCCATCTTTTGATTAAATAACTCTATTTTTGGATAATTTCCTATCTTTCTATAAAATATACTTAACAAATATATTAAACTCAATTTATTGGTGAAAATATACTTAAATACAAAGGAAAAATATATAAAATTTCATACAAAACAACTCTCACACACTTAAGCTTTTGCTTGTCCTCAAGAAAAAATAGAACAATGACAAATGACTTGATAAACCAAACTTTCTTAAATCAAACTATGAAAAACCAAGATTCAATATTTCTCATTCAGATTAATGTTAAAAAAATTTTCATATTGAGTTAACAAAATGTGGAACATAGAACTCGATTTCAACAAATTTATTAGTTTTATAGCATAATCAATCATTAAAATTTAAGTTAAATGAATGAGCAAAACTTCTTTTTTTGCTACAAAGCTAAACTTTAGGTTAGTCATGATGTTCATACTTAGGAATTAACTCAATCCTTTTGAAAATAGTACACACATCATGCAAATTAATACTTTAAGCACATGGACTTTAACTTTCTCTTTTTAGTTTTACTTTCTTAATCACATCAAGGAGCCCAACTTACCTGATTTCGTCATAACACACACACTTAAGATACATGTTGTCTCCAATGTGTTAAAACTAAAATTAAAAGTGAAAAGGAAAAGAAAATCTTTCCCAAATATCATCAGAGTCACCAAATAGTAAAAATAAAGAACAAGGCTTCAAGATTGAGCCTTTCAACCTTCTCTGTACACCGAATCAAAATAGAAAAGAACTCGAAAAGCATCATTGGTTATATACATCCAAAATATATCCCAATAACATCCAATATAAGAGAAAAATATAGAAAGAGTAAAATAATACGAAATAATAGAAAAATAAAAGGAAAGAAAAAGAAAGAAAATCATAGTTCCAGAAGTCAAGCATGATTGGCATCATCGTTCCTCGTCCAAAGAAATATCCTCAACATCATCATCGTTAGAGCTATCAGAAGACCTATCATTATCTTCGGACTATGCATTCGAGTAAATCTTGTACCATTTATCCGATTTGGAAGGTGGCCGAGATGGTGTGTAAAGCCCAAAACTTAATACTCTCATTAATCGGATAATCAATACAATCTTGATTTCTTTACCCCAAACAAATAATGTGCTCGTGGTCTTGGTACCCATGGTACCCTTATCTCTTAATACAACATACTTAACACCTTAGAGGCGTCGACTTCCTATCCTCTTACCCTTGATTACTATAACCCCATCGGGTAAGCTCCTCTAATCAAAATAGTCAATTTGATGCCCTCGGATAAACAATGGAGGGTTTGGTGATGGTGGTTGTTAACCAGGAGTAGGTCCAACTCCATGTGAAGGGTTAGGGCTACCCATAGAGGTACTTGGTCTAGCAAAAGTACTAGGACCACTAGCAGCAGTAGAAGAAGATGGAATAAAAGAAGTGAAAGAAGGTGGTACCTGAGGTGCATGCTCATAAACGAATGAAGGTGGTGGTGGATGCTCTATTCTTGCATAATTAGTGTCAAATTGCCTTATTTTCTTGATGTCCATGAAAATCGTGTTCCCATCAGAGGTCAAACCACCTTGGGGATTAAAGTTAAAGCCCAAATTAGTTAACAAGTGCAACACATAAGCACCTATAGCTAAAAATTCATCCTTCTTTATGGCTTGATTCATAAAAAACTTCAATAGAAAATAAGCCACATTTAATAAATTCCCTTCTCTCATATTTCTAAGAATTAGCCAATCATCAGTTTACACGTGTCTCATACTACTATGCCTAGCTGTGATGGCATGAGATTGATTATTGTGCATAACCCTCATGTAAAAATTCATATAAGTCATAGCTTTCTCTCGGTTCGTATGAAACTTATAATTTATTCCCGTTTTTTTCTTCCACCATTCATTCCTTTGTTGAGTACTTCCCCATTCAGTAATCAACTCTCGATAAACCAGAGAGTCAAGCTCCTCTTGAGTATAAAGCCCAAACAATTTTGCAAACACCTCAATCATAATCTCATAATTCAGCCTATTAATCCAAAATTCTATCGATTTATAGATACTATACTTCTTGCATTCATACTTCAAAGTACAGTAGAACTCCAAAGTATGCTCTTTATAAGCAAGGTCATTGACATTGAAGAGATTCTAGCACCCCGAAAGCTCGATAAACTGTCATAATTCCCTATGAAGTGGAGTTCTCTCTAAGCTCATCCAATCAATAAGAAAATGTGGAAGGAATGGCTTATTTGCTAAGTACTGGAACCTTCGCTATCTCTCATGATCATAAAATCTTAAATTCTGATGCCTAACTATGAAAGCATCATTAATTGGTCTCGGAGGCATAAGTGCCACTGGTCTGTTGGCCTCCCTAGATGCGATCGGTCGCTTCTTTCCCTTAGGATTCACAATGGCCTTTCCTTTATGATCTCTTTCCATTTGTTAACAATCATTCAAAGCAAAACACAACCAATCCATATTGCAATTTTCACAAGTTAATGCCAAACTTAAACTATATAATCAATATCCAATAAAAGTCTATCCAACCATATGCTAATGTCAAATTTCAATCAAAATAACTTCAATATAACATTTAAGTACAAAATCAATGATAAAAACATATAAATTTTGCTCAAAGCTTCATAGTGGCATTCTATAGAACACATAGTGAGCATTATGAATAGGCAAACTTTAAGCATTAATTTCATGTTCTTGCAACCTTTACAACATCAAAATAGCCAAATAAAATCAAAAGAACCTGCCAATTATCAATTTAAATAAAATACCCAAAGACTAGAAACATATCACAAAATAGAAAACTAGGGTTCATAAAAAAATCATTCATCAAAGGAAAAAAAATCCCTAGTTCTATATGTGAATATAGGTATAAGAGAATTGAAAAATAACCATTCATGCTCAATTAATCATTAAATCATTAAATATTTCAATCCTAATCCCTAATTCATATTTCTAAGCTAAAGAAATTGAAAATTGGATTTGAAGAACTTACTTGTGATTTCTTGAAATTAACTTGATGAAAATGTAAGAAAATATGAATTCCACTATTTTCAATCAATAAAATATGAAATGGGGGAAGAAAATAGTGTTTTTAATTGATTTTGAGTTTCAAATTTAAGGAAACATCGCGTCTGAAAAACAAAGTATTGTGATGTATTGGAAAAGTTAGGTTTTTTAGTTTGAAAAATAACTATAGACATGCCTTTAAAAGTTGTGTTCACGACGCAATTTTTATGTGCATGGGGTTTGTGCTTGTTAGTTTAAGCTCTTGCTCTCATTTTAATTTCAAATAGAAAAGTGCACTGGGTAGCATTGGTTTGGCACAACCGTGTGCCTGAGTTCGTGTGTTTTTCTGTATCTAGTATTCTCAAGCTAAGTAATGCGCACATGTCTATGCACAGCCCAGCTCCTAGAGCAATAAAACCCCCTTGGATTACTATTTCTCAAAATTTTTAACTCAAACAAAAAAGCGCACGGGGCTAGTATTATTTGGCACAACCCATACCTTTTGAATAGCCCCCTTGCCTTTTTCTGTTTCTCAGAAAGTTCCTCGAAAAATTTTTATCTTTTATGCATTACTTACCATAACCTTGAATACCTATTTCAACACCTTGAACACCTTAAATTCATGCAAAATCACAACTCAAACCATACCTGTGTATTATATCTTTTTTACTATGGATTTAGAAATAAAAATTAAACTAAAAAGAAAAATAGCCTAAAAACTATCTAAATTAGTGGGTTGCCTCCCACTTAGCGCTTCTTTAATGTCATCTTAACTGGACATTGAAAATGATTTCAAGGATCTTGAAGCAAGAGGCTTTCAATTTCCTTGATTTTAGTTAAATTACCAAAATATTGCATAGCTCGATGACCATTAACAATAAATTTCTCATTAGTTTTGGAGTTAAGTAATTCAACCACTCTCGAAGGATACATATGAACAACCTCAAAAGGACCACTCCGACGTGACTTTTGTTTTCCAGGAAAAAGTTTAATGTGAGAGTTAAAGAGTAAGACTTTCATACTTGGCTCGAAGTGCTTGCGAAAAAGCTTTCAATCATGAAGAACCGTTGTCTTCTCTTTGTAAATCCTTGCACTTTCATATGCATAATTCTAAAGCTCATTCAATTTCGATAGTTGCAACATCCTTTTAGCTTTAGCTTTGTCTATATTAAAGTGTAATGCTTTAAACATTGTTATCTAGCTCAACTGGTAAATGGCATGCCTTGTTAAATACTATCCGATAAGGGTATGGTTTCCCTGAAGTTGGAATAAGAGTCTCCTATTGGGATTGAGCTAACCTGTACACAAAGAATGGTCATAAGTGGTCAGACAGGTGTCCAACCTAAACTCTCTGATGCTCAAGCCAGAAAGAGGGGAAATAGAGAAAAAAGAGCTCTATAAGTTATGGAATGGAAAAAAGTTACCTTATGTGAAGTGTTTGATGGTATTTATAGGAATGGGTCACTATAGCTGAGACAGGTGTCAACATTAGGTAGGTGGGAAAGTACCAAGGATGTGACAGTGATGTGACTTGGGTTGGTGAGTGTCAGAAACATATGTCTCCACCAAGTATCTGAACCCCAAGGGTTGGTGTAATGGGATTGACGAGGGTTTGGGGCTTCAGAGGAGTAGTTAACATAAGCATCAATTCTTGTTGACCTTGGACCATAACAATTTGATCCCATATAAATAGTCCCCCTGAAGTATTAGTACTTTAAGGCTGTGAAGCTCAAAGAGTATGAAAGGGGAGTCAACCAGACCTGGTAGAAAATACTTGTCTTGAGTGGGTGATTTTTAATTTCAAAATTCAAATGGAGGGATGTGAAAGGGTTTTGCTCTTCTAAATAGTCTGAATGTGAATTTAGGTTAACAGATGTGTCACTTCATCCAATCTAGATTAGACCGTTACATACTCCCATATGTGATGCCTTTTTTACCACCAATCTTCTTATTCCACATGTTAAAATGGTTGTGTTATTATGGTTACTAATGAGAGGTTACGTAGTTACGAGCTTTCAAGTGTCACGCTGTTTTAGGAGTTAAACTATGAACTTATAAAAGCTCATCACCTTTTTCTTCTTCCTCTTTTTTCTACTTTTGCTTCTACTTTTCTTCTGTTCTTAATTTTCTCATTTCTTAAACTCATTCTTTCATTCTTGTTCCTTAGCCTCTTCAACCTTTCTTCATTCTAGCTTAAAGATGGTTTCTTCCAAAGGAAAAAATGTTGTTTTTGAGCCTGAGAAGGCCAGAAAATAGAGTAATGTCGATGATACTTCCTCATATCTCAACAATATAGTACGACCACACATGGAGAGGGTAATACCTATGAAGTTTGAGTTTAGTGCGTTCTAGAGGAACATTGATGTTTAGTGCCATCAAGATCACCACTCTCATTGTTGATGACAAAATCTTCTATACAAACACCTAGGTAGAAGTGGCCAAGGGGCATAGAAATTATGTTTGGTATTTCGACCAAATGATTAGAGGGTTACTGTTTCCTCCTTATCCTTTCTTCTATAAGATTTTTAACTACTTTCATATAAACCCTATGATGATCACCTCGAATTCTGTGGCTGACATCCCCTATTTCGAAGTGGTATTTTTTACCTTGGGAATAAATAATCCATTTGTCAAGATGTTTCATACCTTCTTCAATATATGTTCATCCATCGACACCTATCTGTATTATTTTCAGAAGAAACCCTTGCATTCTCTATTTAGTAGTAAAGAGAACAAGGTTGATAACTAGAAGAATAATTTTTTCTCAATTAAAGTCATCAAGCCTTTTAAGAAGGGAGAGGTAGGGTTCAGTTTCCCTGGCACCTATATGGGGAAGCACAATATGGAGAAATTCAAAAAGGGTTTATCTACTACCGATGTTTATGGAATTCAAATTTTGGCCTCCTGTGGTTACGAGTTTGACAGGGGGTTTGTTCTAGAGTGCTCTTTTTTACTGAAATCAGATGGGTTCTACACCCAACCTCGGAACATTCGTCGGTCTTCAGGTAACTCCAGTTATATTTCATCCTATTTCTCTCTCTCTTTTCCCTTATGGTCTTACTTTAATGTGAGGTGGCTCATAGTGCCATTATCTGAGGGAAAGGCTAAGGATACTTTGAAGGATTTAGTTATTTAAATGAATGGCTTATATACCTTGACCAACCTCCACCTTGAAGCTATCGATAATAAGACCTTCCAGTATATTCATTATTTTCAGATAGGATTATTGAGGATGCAAACTACAGAGGAATACTGCGTTGCTGTGAATTCTCACAACTGAAATGTTGAAAATTATGTGTACTTATATGAATAATTTCAAAGGTCGGATGGAGGATCTCGATTCTTCTTCAGAGAGAGATCATGCATCTATTGTTATTTGTGTTGTTAAAGGTAAAGAGGAGGTGACTAAAGTGGTAGGTGGGGATACTGAGGTTATACAGATGGAGTAATTAGCTGAAGAGGAGGGTGAACTTGAAGAAGTACCCTTGGCCCAAAAGAGGGGCCCAACTGAGGCTAACGACTTCTCCTAGATAGTAGGTGCCATGGTGCCAGACTTCGAGGGGGCAGGTGTTTCGAGACTAAAGTTCGATCTTCCCTAACAAGCCACCGAGGCAAAGAAGTCTAAGAAGCATCGGAAGGGGCCCAAGGAAGCAATGGTTCCCGGGGTTCAGGCTGAGGTTGTTCCCTTCTGGAGGGAAGCATAGGAGCTATAACCTAGAAGTGTGAAGTGATGTTATAGGCAGACTAGTGTGGAGTCACCTCAGGTTCACCAAGGTACACAGTTAAGTATTGGATTTCCATGAGTCTAGAGCCATTTCCTAGGGTTCATTCAATAAGTTGAAGAACCAGTACTATCAGCATATCCATGTGGTTCAGGATGGGGGTATGTTGGTTGATCAATACAAGAGTTTCCACATGATCTAACCCTTTACTGCTGTTAATAACTTAGCTTAGTGGAGCTCTTTGACCCCTACCAACATTGTCAGGGCTGTTTAAGCCACTAAAGACTTAGATAATAGCTTAAAACAGGCTCCAGTGCATCGTAAGGGACCCTATGCATTTCAAGTTATATTGAATAAAGGCCTTGAGTTAGTTGAGTATCACTTGTTTAGAGGTATGTTCCAAGAGGCTTCAACTTCTTCTTATGAGTCCTCCCCTCCCCTTTCTATTTCCTTTTCTCCCTTGCACAAGGTGATTCGGAGGTTAGCGTAAGAGGAGGCCTACCTTCACTATCCTATGAGGCCTACCTTCATTGTCCCTCATCTCCAAACCATACATCCTGAACCACCTGAGGAGAGGAG
>CAOJBK014511390.1:0-10194 GCA_948294925.1 Codiaeum variegatum | reverse complement strand
TTCAAGTTGTTAATTTCTCTTCATATTTTTGAGATACCTTAAAAACAACACTGTTTAGATTACATAATTGGTGAATAATATTATAAACTTTTGATTGAATAATATATTTTTAGACCGTATTATATCTTCCTTAGACAGAGATGAGAACTCATAAAACTTATTTTTATCAGAGCTTAAGTTTATCTTTTGTATATTCCTTGACTTTTTTTCCTATCAAGTTGTTAATTTCTCTTCATATTTTTGAGATACCTTAAAAACAACACTATTTAGATTACAAAATTTGTGAATAATATTATAAACTTTTGATTGAATAATATATCTTTAGACTATATTATATCTTTCTTAGACAGATACAAAAACTCATAAAACTTATTTTTATTGGAGCAGAAATATAGACTGATATATTCTCACCTTATTGTGCTTCACGGCTCAGAACTCAAATTCTATTACAAATACTTACTCCATTCAAATTCTATAAACTTGAACCACGTGCAACTAAGTATTGGAAAATTTACGAATCACACATTGAAGATAGCAACACTAAATGGCGAGGTTCGCTCTACAAAAAGAAGGTTAAAAAAAAAGTGAAGTCTGTCAGATCGAATCTTGATTATAGTCCACATGCATTGCAATACGTGAGATCTTTTTGCTCCTCAAGCTCTTAGTTAGGAAGCCCAAGATCGAAAATAACATTGAGTGAGCTTCACTTCTTAATACTGCTTTGTTGATAGTGAAATCATCCAGTCCATAACATATTCACTACTCTTTATGATGGAGTAACGAGTGTATATGTAATACTGGACCTATATGGCCCTCTTTAGGACATATGTGGTTAGGTATATCGTAGCACCAGCTACTAGACAACCATTAAACCACATAATACTTTCATGTAATGACTAGATAGAGCCTTTAAGCTGATATGTACCATAATCTCAAAACTCTAATATCATCATGTCTTAAGAAATCCTTTTCTCATGTATACATGCACCTCATGCAATAATGTATAAGAATCTCATAGTCAAATGCATTCATCTTTTACATAAAGTAAATCATATTCTCATCTGAAGCAAGAGCTTTGGCGACCTTGGTATACTCCTTCATGACCTTCACGGAAGCCATGCAAAAAACAATTGTACATAGGAAGTATAGAAGAAAAGCAATGTTTCCTATTCTAGGGAGTAGGGACTCGAACGAGTTTATCCTTGTAGAAGTGTTGATACGAGGTTCATAAAAATTAAATTTGTGAAGAAGAGTCGAAGGGAATACAAGAACTTCACCAGAAATAGGAACCCTAGTAAAATGGTGATATCGTATAAGATTGGGATCATTATTCCAAAACCAAAGGTGAAAACATTGCTCATTGTAGACTAAAAAAGTAGTGAAGAGAAAAGGAGGGGATGAGAAATCGATAGGGGTTTAAGCAAAGTTCTAAGATTTTATCTATGTCTGAGGCGACCAATTGATGGTGATATACGTCTTTCATCCTAGCATACCATAAGGTGTAGTTTAGACTCATTAATGGCCAAGTCCTAATCATGGGAAATTTAGTCTAGCAAGTTGCAAGACAAAGGGATTTAAACCTAGGAGGACATGAATCCCCATAAAGAAACTCTGGAAGGGGGATACCTATTCTAGTGCAACATGACCATATGGCGTAACCACTAGGGAAAGAAACAATTACTTGGCTTACGATTTCCTCAGACTCTGATAAATCGTCATGAGCCTCAATCGAATCCATATTGGAAATACCTTTCTTTGACTTGGTCATTTTTATTGAAAAAAGTTGAATGAAGGTAAGAAATAAGTTAAAATCGCTGCCGATAAAAGGTAAATCTTGAATTGATAAAAGAAGCAATGAAGCATAGTGAAGATTAGAAGACTTACCAAAGTAAAAATCAACAATAAAAGCTTGAACAGGTAATCAGGGTTGCTTTTGTTTTGAAGATGAATAGAAGGGAGTAGAAAAATCATCATTAATACCCCATTTAATGAATGACCTTTATACTTCCCAAGGTAGAAATTCTAGTGCCAAAATTGAGCGAGAAAGAAATCGAAGCGTCATCTCAATGAAAGAATTTACAATACCAGACGAGCAAGCAAAGACCAAGGTTACATATTTACATCCCACACCGAGTAATTTTGGAATGATATCCTCGGCAAGGGACGCAAGGGGCATTGTTAACACTAAGTCAAAAACTTGGATGGATTGGCCTCTTGAAGAAATTGGGTTTGGGCCCAAAAATCCTAAGCAGATGGATGAAATATCTAGTAGTGGATCATTGGTGAAGCTCATGAAGAGAGAAGAGCTAGCCCACGGAAAAATGAGAAATACATGGCTAACTTCTTGGATCAATCAATAAAGGCCTGCAAAATCAAGTATTGAGGGAACGACGACAGATTCAGGCTTCGGCCTAGGCCCGCGGTCCCCAAGTTTAGGGAAGAATCCCACCGCCTCAAAAGGAAAGGTATATAAAGGAAGAGAGATTTTAGGGCAGGGTATCATCAGATCTGTCATCAACAAATCTTAACTTTTACTTAGATAACCTTAGATTTAGTATAGCATAACACTTCCCGATCTTTATTGATCGCAACTGTTTTGCTCAGTCAAAGTGACATCTAACCTACATCTCTACCGGAATCGGATTGATTGATAACACCGGCCTAGATATCAAGCTTCACTCCATCGGATCAAGAGTCTTAAATGGCGGCGTAGCCTACATTTGGAGAAGTATGTCCAACCAGAGCTCTGGGAGTTAGGATTGAAGGTGAGACCATTACTATCCCTAAAGACGATTATCATATCTTAAAGCTTTCTTTTGTATATTCTTTGACTTCTTTTCCTTTCAAGTTGTTAATTTCTCTTCATATTGTTGAGATACCTTAAAAACAACATTGTTTAGATTACAAAATTAGTGAATAATATTATAAACTTTTGATTGAATACTATATTTTTAGACCATATTAAATATTTCTTAGACAGAAATGGAAACTCATAAAACTTATTTTTATTAGAGTAAAAATATAGATCAATATAATCTCACTTGATTGTACTTGACTACTCAGAACTCAAATTCTATTGCAAACACTTACTCTATTCAAATTCTATCAACTTGAACCACGTGCAACTAAGTATTGGAAAATTTGCGAATCACACATTGATGATAGCAACATTAAATATCGAGGTTTGCTCTACAAAATGAAGGTAAAAACAAAGTGAGGTCTGCGAGATGGAATCTTGATTATACTAGTATTTGTGTAAAATTAATATAATTGCTAATTAAATTACACATGTGACTACCCATGAATAACACACAAGTTGACGATGGATCCACATGATTAACTAAATAAAAATTTCCTTTATAATTTTTTTATTAGCATCTTAAAATTATTGAAAAAAAATTAGAAGATACTTACTCGAGTAGTTTATTTATATTAGATCACGTTGCAAAATGTAATAATTATTATAATCTCTTTATTTTAAAATTTTTATGTTTAAAAAATAATGTTATAGTATTTTTTTTTAATCTTAATTTGAAGCGGTGATCACGTGTCTCGGGCACGCACGAGTCCCATCCGGCATGTTGCTCTCTCTAAACCTGCTCACATCATCTCAGCCTACCGACAACGGACCAACCTGGATGCCCTTCTTCTTTGTTTTTTTTTTTCCTAATTTTTTTTTTATTCTCATGCTGTTATCAAGAATTTTTTTTAATTATTTTTTCTTTAAATTGTATATCCCGTTATTATTAATAGTTTACTAGTGATACGGGTCAGCCTCAACCTGATTCGGCCCAAACTCTGCTTTCGGGATTCGGGATTTGACAACAGAACATGTGTCACAGGATTCATGGAGAGGTACACTGCCAGAGTACCCATACTCGTCACATGTCTCCTTCTACAGGGTTTTTCACCCTATAAATACAAACATCAACAATCTGAACAAGGAATTGCAAATCTATCCTTTAAAAGCTCTCAACCATACACTGTTCCATTTGTGACTCAACCCTTTCACTGACTTGAGTATCGGAGGGTTATCACCGGACACAACATCCGGCACCCCTGACTAGTCTTTTCTTTCTGTGCAGGTCCATTCCAGCTCGACCATAGCAGTTCAATCCCAGCGTGATCAAACGCAACACGCATCAACTAGCATTGATACATGTGAAATAGGATTGAGTTGCATTTAAAAATTCGATGTTAGATCTCAAATATTTCTATAAATCTGATTCGTCTCTACAACTTAAGAAACCCGCCAAAGCAAATGGAAAAACAACTGAATTTCGTTCTCTTCTCCATCCTATTTCTCTTCTCCCCTGTAAGCAAAAATCTTTGTTTACTCTCTTATTATATATTATTCTCAAATTGCTACTGATGAGTGATTTGTTTTTCAGGTGCATTTCGTCGGCGCCGATGAATCATCGGCCGGCGAGAGTAAAGAGAATCCGTTCACTCCAAAAGCATCACTAATGAGATACTGGAACAATCAACTAACCACCAAATTACCAATTTCTCCATTTATTCTTTCCAAGGCCTCTCCATTGAGTTCAATTGACACTGCCATTTTTGCTAATCTCGCCGCTCAAAATGCTCTCTCCACTCACCTTCTCAACTTCTGCTCATCTGCTAAACTTTTCTGTTTTCCAGACTCATCCCCTAGCCTCTTAAAACATGACACAGACGCTAATTTCGCCTCCTATGTCGACAAAAATTTTACCAATTACGGAACGGGTAAAGTCGACGGCATTGACTCATTCAAAAGCTACAAGAAGGGCGATGAGCAAATGAGTTCGTTTCAGCGGTACAGCCGAAACTCAGTGATTCATGGAGATAAATTTTCTCAATATTCTCCAGCTGAAAATATTGCTGTTGATAACTTTAACGGCTATGGTACTGGTTCTACTCGTGGCGAGAGTGAGTTCAAGAAGTATCAAGAGAGTGCAAATGTGGATAGTTTGCAATTCAAAGCTTATTCTGATGGTGCTAATGGCAGATCTCAAAAGTTCTCTAATTATCAAAAGGGTACTAATTCTGGCGTTGAAGGGTTTTCTAGCTATGGTAAAAGCGCAAATGAAGCCAATAATGCATTTGTGGGATATACTGAAGGAGCAAATTTTTATGAATCCAATTTCACAAATTATGGTGAGGGTGCTCGTAGAGAGAATGATACTTTCAAATCTTATTCGACTGTTGGGAACCTGCACAGCAACTTGTTTAGCAGTTATGAAGATCGAGGAACAACGGGTATAGCAACTTTTTCTAATTACGGTGAAAATGCTGCTGCTGCTAATGATGTGTTTAAATCTTATGCCAAAAATGCCAATGGAGAGAGTGTCGATTTCAACAATTACGGAACATCCAGCACAAACGAATTCACTGGATATGGTAAAGGAGAGCAAGGGAAAGCGTTTATTGGATTTAAGAAATATGCACAGGGGCCACCTGCTGTAAATTTCAAAGATTACGCTAAAGATGGTATCACTTTTGCTGAGTACAGTGAGGCCTCCACAAATATTGCAAGAGATAAATTGGTTATGAAGCTAGTGGAGCCTGGAAAATTCTTCAGAGAGTCAATGTTGAAGAAAGGAACTGTAATGCCAATGCCTGATATTAATGATAAATTGCCCAAACGACCATTCTTGCCCCGATCTATTACTTCAAAATTGTCATTTTCTTCAGTTAAAATTGCTCAATTGAAGCGAATATTCCATGCTGCTGATGGTTCGAGAATGGAGAAGATCATTTTGGATGCTATTAATGAATGTGAACGAGCTCCAAGCCCTGGTGAGACTAAGCGTTGTGTTGGATCCGCTGAAGATTTGATTGATTTTGCCACCTATGTTTTAGGCCGGAACGCAGTGGTATGGACAACTCAGAATGTTAATGGAGCAAAGAAAGACATTGAGATTGGCAATGTGAAAGGGATCAATGGAGGCAAAGTCACGAAGTCAGTTTCTTGTCATCAAAGTTTATATCCATACTTAGTTTATTACTGTCACTCTGTTCCTAAAGTTCGTGTTTATGAAGCGGATATTTTGGATCGAAATACAAAGGTTAAAATCAATCATGGTGTAGCTATTTGTCATTTGGATACTTCATCTTGGAGCCCTAGTCATGGTGCTTTCATAGCTTTGGGTTCAACTCCAGGTCAAATTGAGGTTTGCCATTGGATTTTTGAAAATGATATGACTTGGACCCCTGCAGATGATTAGGTTCAAACATTAGACTATGCTTTCTACTATCTTTCGTTTTTTGCTAAAGGTTGTTGGTGCTTGTTAAAATTTAATCAATAAATAGTAATCAATTTTAATCTTACATAATTGCATTACACACATTACTAGCTAATACTATTTTTTCTAAAGGAATTGGATATAGATTTTTAGTATTTTTAAATAATATGTAAAGCACTAGCCTATTGTTTTTAATTAGGCTTAACCTTATTGGTTTCTTGTGGCAATAATTATAGACATAAATAAAGGATTTTTTACTAAAGTATAAAAAAAAAAATTAATTACAAAAATATTATCACATCAAAATATTTTTTACAAAATATTAAATTTAAAATTTTTTATAAAAATACCATATATATATATATATATATATATATATATATATGCAATAGATATGTATATTTTAAGTATATTAATTTTTTCAAGAATGTCCCGTTATATACGTAGTATATAATTATTTTGTATCATATTATTATATTATATTATAGTAAAATATATATTTAATAGAATTTAAATTTTTGTTTTTATTTATTTTTATTTATATATTTTTATTCTAATCTAAATCTATCTAAATTAATTTTATTAATTTTATTACAGTTAATTTTATAGGAGTGTTTGGCATTGTGCTTGCCAAAATCACTTTTGGACTAAATTTTTTATATTTTGTCCAAATGTACTTTTTTTAAAACTGTTTTTTCAAGAAGTAGGTAAATTGATATTTTTTCCAAAAGTAGTTTTAGGAAAAATTAGAAAAATCACTCAATTAAATAAAAAAAAATCTAAAACGCTTTTACAACCTCTAACAATAATGCCAAACAGATCATATATATATTATGTTCTTACTGTTCTCTAAGAGCATCTCTAATCTCCTCTTTATTTAACTACTTTTTCTTAAATTCTAATTCATATTTTTTATATCTTTTATTTCTATTTTTCTCATATCATTTTTCTTTCTTTCTCTTTTTTTTTTTGCCTATTTTATATTTTTCTATTTTTCTTAAATTGTAATTTCTATTTTTTATGAAATTTTATAAAAAAATTTTACAAAAATTGTAAAAAAAACCAATAAAAATCAAGAAAAAAAATTCACATAAAAATATTATTTTTCTATTTCTAAAAATTATAAATCATTGGCTTTACGCAGATGACGCGTTGATTTTTTGTCGAGCAACCATGAAAAATGTAATCACCTTGACCTGCCTCTTTGATGATTATGGAGTCAACAAGTCAATTAGGACAAGCTACATATCTATTTTGTCAAACATATTACATCAACATGCTCGAAGGTGAAAAATGCATTTGGCATGAAACAAGGTTCTCTTCCTTTGGATAATTTAGGGGTACCACTGTTTGTGGGTGCCATAAAATGAGTTTTCTTAAAGCGGATAGCAGATAAAATTCTCTCTATTTTTTCGAGATAGAAGGGTGAGAGGCTTCACAAGCAGGTCGTGCCACTTTGATATCTTTGGTTATTATTAGCTCCTTGTTGCATTGTTTTAGTGTTTATAAATGGTCGACAAATCTTATTAAGTATTTAGAGTAGCATATTCGAAATTTTTCTATGGATCGGATCCATTCTTAAGTGCAAACTCGTTTCAGTATCATGGTCCAAGTGTTGTTTGTCTATTATTGAGGGGGGTATTGGATTAAAGAATTTGTGCAGCTTGAATTCAGCTATGCTTAGTATGCTCACTTGGAGAATTATTTCTAGCACTCTTTCCCTTATGATTTTTTCAAACAGAGATATCTCACATTCAAAGGTATACCAAAACACTCTTATTTCTTCTCTTCTATATGGTAATCTGTCAAAGGGTGTTATGCTAATTTGTGGGACAATCATTTGTGGTTAATTAGGAATAATAGTTCTTTGAGCTTTTGGTATGGTAAGTGGTTAACTCCTACTACTATAGTGGAGAGTTTGAACTTGCATTCAACAACTTTGCCTCACTTGGTAAGTGATTTCGCACCAGTGATGGCTGGCATATTCCGTGGACTTTGCTAGTGGCATTTTTATCTCATTGTGCACTTGTTAATAAAGCTCAAGTTCTAAAAAGTAATGATGATTGTTGTGTGTGGAGTGTTGAATCTGATGGGGTACTCTCCATTAAAAATTATATCATTCCATACGTTCTCAAGTTGTAGTGAATAAGGATTACCAACAACTATGGGCAACCTACATTCCCCCCTTAAGGTTGTGGTTAACTGTGAAAATATACCTTGGTAAAGTGGCTGCAAATGATTTACTATCAGGCAAAGGGATTGCAACTCCCTCACGTTGCACACTTTGAAAACATAATAGTGAATCTATTTTTCATCTCTTTGTCACTTGTAATTATATCAAAACTATTTAGAGTTGTGTGTTTGGGTTGTTTGGAGTGAATTTCGGCATCTATAGTTCAGTAAATGAGCTGTTACAAGCGACGTTTGCTGTTACTTTCAGCTCGCAACTCAAGGCTCTTTGGCGAGCTACTGTGATAGCTATTTTGTGGGTTGTTTGGTAGGCGTGAAACGCTGCTATTTTTTACGATATACAACCCAATATTCATAATACTCTTAAGCGTATTTGGACTGCTATTGTGGAGACATATTTTTCCAAGATTGGGCACATGAATAATTTGATTAGGGAGCTTCAAGTCCTTCATGGTTTACATATTCTGAGTAGGTTAGGTCGGGCACCTAATATAATCTCAATTATATGGCAATATCCTCAATCAGGTTGGGTGAAAGTAAATACGAATGGATCCTTTTCATCTAATTAATCGGGCGCAGGTGGCATTTTCAGGAATACTCTAGGTTTCTCTCTAGGTTGTTTTGCTTTTTGAACAAGTGAAGATTTAGCTTTTGTGGCTGAACTGCATGCTGTTATTTGTGCAGTAGAGATGACATGTGATAAAGGATGGCATCGTCTTTAGATAGAAAAATATTCATCTTATGTGGTTTTGTTATTTAAATATAACTCTCAAGTTGTTTCGTGGAAGTTGAAGTCAAAATGGTCAAATTATTTACATCTTTTATCATCAATGCAAGTGGTGGTGTCACAAGTTTTTAGAGAAGGGAATGTTGTGGTAGATTGCTTAGCAAACTATGGCACGGAGAATTCATATTTCACATGGTGGCACACATATCCCACTTTTTGTGGTAGCGTAATCTATAATGACATTTCTAGGGGGGAAATTTCATATTTATTAGCTTTTGCTTTTTGATTTAGTGATTTTGTAAGATTGTTTTTTTTTTTTTGCCTTTGAGTTGTATGAACATTTTTTCTTTATTTTTAATAATATTTTTTGGGCTCTTAAAGATGATCCTTAGTTCACCTGTGGTTAGGTAGATTGCACCTCTAGTCTCTAGGGAACCTTTAAAACCACCTAACTCTCATGTAATTATTAAAGTTGACTCTAAGTCCCATGTACCCTAAACTCTGATTATGAGTGTCATCATAAATCCTTTTTCATTGATGAGTACATGCATGTATGCATCACGACATGAAAATGAAATTGGACCGAATGAACAATTCCATGCAATTCTAAAAAACCCACCTTACTTTTTACCAACTTATTTATCATTGGCCTGTTTTTTCAAAAACTGATACCTTACCTTTTTTCTTTTTCAAAGGTCAATGTGTGAAACATTGGAGATAACAACACCCTTAACCCAACTATTGCTAATGCCATTACCTCGACTCCACCTACTCCATCTACTAATTTTACTACCATGTTTACTGCAATCCTCAGAAAACAAGATGAGGCTATGAAAAAGTAACAAGAGACCATGATCGCAATGATACAAGCCCAAGAACAGACCACATTGGGCAAAGTGCAAGCTATGATGGCTCAATTCGAAGACCAACCTACCAACCATTCTTTCACCTTGTCAAATTCCAAGAAAGAACCCATGGCTGATGAAGTGATTGTCATGAATCCGTAAATTGACTATGGAACCACTACGCTAATTACATTTACTGTGGATC
>CAOJBK014510074.1:0-10350 GCA_948294925.1 Codiaeum variegatum | reverse complement strand
AATCTAGCTTGATTTCTAGAGGTAAGCTTTCACCGGTAGGTGTAAGGAATACCATTCCAGCACTATATCCTTTGTTATTAGCTGCTCCATCAAAGAATAGTTTCCATGTTTCATTTTGAATGAGTATAATGTCTTCATAAGGAAATTTAGGTTCTTCCCAATAATTGTCTGTTGGAGCAGCGACCGATTAGTTGGTAATGAAACTTCTCTTGATGGCTTTCCTTTGAACATATTTGAGATCGTAGGCTTCCAAGACTGCCATCTATTTAGCCATCTTACTATCAAAGACAGGTTTTTCCATGAGGTACTTGAGTGGACTTTTGTCAGCGAGGACATGCATGGTGAATGTCCCCTGATAGTGTCTCAGCTTATGACATACCCATACTAGAGCTAGGAAAAGCTTCTCCATGTGACTATATTTGAGCTCTATGTCAATATTCTCTTACTAAAATAGTAGATGACATGTTATTTATGGGAGTCCTGAGCATTTTCAGCTAGCATGGTAAATATGGCTTCATTTGTGACTGAGGTAGAGTAGTAGTGGTTTATAGGCCTAAGAGGCTATAGAACTAGTGGTTTTAAGAGATATTGCTTGATTTGTTCAAAGGCTTTTTGGAATTCATTATTCCATTTCTTTAAGCAACTCTTTTTCTGTAGGTTGAATATGGGACCACAGGTGTCTACCAACTAATGGATAAATCAACTTATGTATTGGAGGTGACGCAGGAAACCCCTTATCTCCTTTTCTATTTTAGGAGGTGCATGTCAAGGATTGCTTTGGATTTGGCAGGAAACCACCAAACTTCTTCATTGCTTGTAGATGTTTTTTAGTAATGATGCCTCTGACAATCATGTCATTAACATATACTTCTAATTCTTTGTGCATCATATTATGGAAGATGGTGGTTTCCATCCTCTGGTAGGTGGCTCTAACATTCTTTATTTTGAAAGGCATTACTTTGTAACAGTAAGTATCCCACTTTGTGATGAAGGCTATTTTCTCATTGTCTGGAGGATGTACAAGAATTTGGTTGTATCTAGCGGCTAGATTAGTTAAGGAAACCATTTTTGAGCCCGCTAAGGCATCTACCAACAGGTCAATGTGAGGTAATAAAAAATTTCCTTTAGGATAAGCCTTGTTCAAAACTTAGTAGTCTACACACATTCTGACCTTCCATCTTTCTTTGGTACTAAGACAATGTTAGCTAACCAGGAAGGGTAACTGATTGGCTTGATGAAATGATGAGATAGTTGTTTAGACACTTCCTTTTTGATTGGGATGGACCATGCCACTTTCATGTGTTTGAGTTTCTACTTGATAGGCTTGTTATCTAGATAAGTTGGAATCTTATGGATGGTGATGCTTGGATCGAGGTCGGTTATGTCACTGGTTTTCTAGTCAAAGCAATCTTTGAATTTCCAGATGATGGATTAGTATCATGTTTGTTTCAATATGCAAATGCAATGAACGTAGTTTTTGGTATGGCATGTGTGCCAACATTAATGGGCTATTTAATTGCATCTTGTATTTCGATTATTTTATTATTCTCTTTTTCCAATTGATTAAGGTTAGATTCATCATTTGGAACAACAAAAGAAAACAAGGAGGCACGATCGTAATAAGAATTTTTTTCAACTTATTGATTGAAATGGGAGAAAGATCCACATTTACATCATACTCAAAGTTGAAACTAGGTGTACTAGTTACATCATCAGACTCAGACTCGCGTGACTCATACTCAGACACATGTTTAGAGTCAGATTCAGACTCAATCATAAATGGTTGATGGAAGCTTATTTTGAAGGACCGGTTATCAAAATTTGTTTGGATCGGCTTGATCAAGATGGACAAGTCAGTATTTTCCTCATTGTAAAAAAGAACAATAATTTTTCCAGAGAGGATAGCTTCCATATTTTCTTCCCAGTCTTGAGTCAGTGAATGGACAAGTTGATAATCTGTCGGTAGCAGCTTTACATCAAAAAAGATTTTAAATCCAGTAATCTTAATACCATTGATGGGGCTTATCCAAGGTTTAGGGAAGGCACAATAAAGAATTATTTATCCTTCTTTCACAAAGAATCTATTTAGGGTCTTGAAGTATGACCTCATGGGTAGTAATATTCCCCTCAAGTTCTAAGTATGGCAAAATTTTCTCAAGCTTTGGTTTTCTCTTCCTTAATTTCATAATTAGTCAAGTGATAACCTAAGCCAAAGGGTGGATTTGAGAACTTACAGTCATTAAAGGACTGAATTCCTTTTTGATTCTTACCCATGCCCATCCTAGGAAAGTAAGCCATTATTTTTCATGATGTTTGAATCCATGGGGTTGCAGTGAGGATCAAAATCCAGTGAGATAGCCTCTTTCAGATTGTCAGCAGTCTTGATAAATTCAACCAACAAGACGCTAGATAAAGGATATGTTGACAACTCAAGTTGAATTTCCAAGATGGGAATAGTAGCAGAGACCTCATATTTCCCAATCATGTAAGCCTTGATGGTGACTACCCCATTTTTAAATAGGAACTTAACCCTTTAATGTAAAGTAGAGGGCATTGCCTTAGCTTGATGAAATCAAGGCCTTACAGAAAGTAAGTTGAAACACAAAGGCTCATTGATAATCTGAAAGGGAAATTGGAAATTGGTGGGACCTATGGTGACTGTCAAAGTTGTAACCATTAAAACTTCCCTTTTGGAGTTGTCATAGGATTGCATAATTTGGTATGAAGGAGTAAAGTCAGCAACTTCTAAACCTATATAACTTGCTACCTTAAGTGGGCAGACATTCAAAGCAGATCCATTATTAATGAGAGCCATTGGATTAATTTTCTCTCTGATAATGATTGTAATATATAGAGCATCATTGTGAATCCCTCTAGGTGGGATTTCATTGTCAGAAAATGAGATGGATGCCCCCTTTACAGAACTTGTCATAGAGGCAATCATAGTGTAAGGAGAAATGTCAATTAGTGCATGACATTGGTTCAATGCCTTACAAAGAGCTTGGTGATGAGGGTGTGATGACATAATCAAGATCTAGATGGAAATATTAGCTTGATTTTTCTTAAGCTATTTCAGTAAGGAGTCCTTTTTAGGTTCAAGAATACCTTTGGATTGAGCCACTGGTTGGCTAGCTTGTGGTGAAATAACAAGTGCTTGTGTACTTCTCCCACTTTTGGTGATTGCATCAATTTCAGCTCTCATGTTTCTTAGATTAATGACAAAATAGTAGTAATTCTAGATAGACTTCTTTAAGGAAGGTAGGTCATCCACAACAACTTACCAATTGAGGGAGGTAGACTTCCAAAAGAAAGGTAGGTCATCTCTAGAATAATGAAAATTGCTCAAAGGCTTAGTAGTACATATCATATGGACTAAATCCCCTTTTTCAAATTCCATTAAGATGGCATTGACATTATGATTAGGGTGAGCATTAGAACCAATGTTGGGTAGAGAACTAAGAGGAAGAAGTTCTTTTACATTAATCTAATCTTGAATTTTATTTCTAAGGGCTTTGCAATTATTAGTTTTATGGGCAGGCCCTTGATGATAGTCACATATTTCATTCATGTTGAAGTTTTTAGGTAATGGATTGGGGGTGGGCCTTAGTTCTAGAGGCGTGGTAGCTCCCCCTTCTAAGCACTTCTTATAAATGAAACTCAATGAAACTCTACCCAGATTAGTGAATTTTATCCTCTCTATTTGAATAGGCTTTTGAGTTGAGATGGCATTAACTTCACCCTCTTTTGGGTTACATTTCCTTGATAAGGGACATTCTGAATTGAGAAGATGAGGCCTAAGATTCATCTTTGATGAGGCCATCATCGATTCTATCTTCGAGGCATGAGCTAATAGTAATTAAAGCCTTAAAGCTTGGTAGATACTATATAATAAGCCAATCATGATATACAGGAAGTAAGTTCTTAACAACAATATCAATTTGTTCAGGTAAGCTTTCTTCCTATTAACCATTTGGGAGGCTTTCTTTATCCACCAAGAAATGAATGCAGAAAAGGTTTCTTTGGCATGTTTTTTGGTGGTTTCCAATCCCTTATAATAATATCAATTTCATCATTATAGGTGTATTATTGTACAAAAGCGTTACAAATAGTTTCCCAATTAAGCTTTTGGGAATAATCTAGTTCAATAAACCATTTAAGAGTCACACCAGAAAGAGACTATTGAAATAACTAACCAAGAAGCTCGCCTTCCACACCCAATGGATGAAGCGCATCATCATAGAGCTTTAAATGTGTCTTAGGATAGGTAGTGCCATCAAAATTCTTGAAGACTGGCATCTAAAACTTAAGACACAACCTTACATTAGGATACAGATTGAGGGACTTAATATCAACCACATCATCCCTCCTTTTCATTACATTAAGGGTCTTTTGAATTTCTTCATATTTCTTGACCATGACTTTCTACAAACGACGGTCTTGGCCTCCCTTTTGGAAAGGATCTGTAAGAGAGGCAGTTAGTGTAATTGTGCCATGGTTAGTTTCTAGAGGAATGATGACAACATCTTTAGTGAGGGATTCCTTTCTAGAGTTGGAGGAGGTGGATGTGTTGTTGGTCAGTTGGACCCCAACTTAAGCCAACATGGCTTGGAATTTACCTAGGATTGTCTATTCTTGGGCTTAAATCATAGTAATGATAGTCTCTTATTGCTTCTTGAAAGCATCAAATAGCATAAAAGCAAAAAAGACAGGGTACCTGGATTTTTGAGAAGTGGGACCAATAACAGGCAGTTTGTATGTAAAAGGAAGATTTGAAGACATTTTTTTGGAACAATTCACTTTGTTTATGTTTCTTATGTATTGTGATGCATGCATGCATGTATGCATGAATGAAAATGATATCATGATGACAAAGATGTAATCAGAGCTTTATGGTACATGGGACCTAAGGTAAACTCTAATCATTACATGAAGCTTGGTGGTTTAAAAAGGTTACCAAACCATTAGAGGTGTAATATACCTAACCATATGTGAATTAAATGGATTTGCATAGGTCTAACAGTTATGTACAACCTCGTTATCCCTACTGAAAGGATCTGCAAGTATACCTTGGGGGTGGGTGATTTCACTATCAAAAAAGTAGTCCCAATAAGGAAAACTCACTTGATGTTATTTTCTACCCATATTTTCCCAGATATAAATGTGCATTTGAAGTGATGCATGAAACCAATTTCATATTATTTTTAAGCCAAAAATGTTTGTATAAAAAATAGCCCACATAGTTTTTGCCAGTTTTAAAACGTCCCAAGTGGAGTCGCCAGTTCTGAGGCCTTAGCCTCCCATGAGTGCCTATTAGGCCTCGAGCCTTTCGCTTCGAGGAAACTAACAGCGTGGGGTCAGAATGCACTTGGCATCGTTTGGTCAAGTATCACATATGGAGAACTCCTTACGGACCTATTAAGTGCATTATGTGTTATGAGTCACCACTTAATACTTTAGAAAATCATTCATTTTCAAGGTGATTAAGAAACCATTTTAACTCCATAAGATGTTATTTTTCCCATTTTGGAAAAGGCGAGCCTCAAACCAAAGGATGGATTCGGAGGCTTGTTATTGAAATAAAATATTAGTTTTTAGAAAATATATTCATTTTCTAAATAATTTTAGCTTAAATATCATATGATTTTGGCTAAAAATGTTTTCACATATGCATGACAGTTATATCATGATGGATGAACAATTATAGCATTTATAATAATGCATGAACATGTTATAGTATGAATAATAAAAATAATAAGAAAAGTGATAAAATAAATTGATAAAATTAAACAAACGTCCTTCTTCTAGCCCAAATGGATACTGGGGAAGGCACACATCCCCAATAATAGACCAAGTAAAACAAAGTGACAATAAATAAATTATATATAAAATAATGAAAAGCAGAAAGGGATCCCTCATCTAGCCATGAGGATATGAAGGGCACACATTCCACAATAACAGGTATACATAAATAGAAAAAATAGAAGAAATGATACAATAATAAAAATACAAGTAATAAAAGTAAAATAAAATGGAGAAAAAGAAAATAGAAATAGAAACAAAAGGAGGAAAAAATAAATTTTGAGTTGAAACTCGATATGGTTTACCAGCGTATTTCGTTGAACAGGGAATCAAACCCCACGTCCTTCTCCCTTATTGCGAAGGCATGAGGGTTGTTTTGTAAAAGTGGGTTGGTTGATGCTCATTCAGAAGCTAATTTAATCTTAATTTTGAAGGATTAAATAAATAGATTTTTAATCATTTTAGATTTAGATTAAAGAAAATGAATTACCTAAATCAATTTTTACGGTTTAATTGATGTGAAAATAAAGAAAAGGATATCAATACCATTTGTTGAAAACTACATTTCACTTTCTTTGTCATGGAATAGGAGCTTCAGAGGGCTTGATTGGGTTAGAATGTGTCTCCATTGTGTTTGAAAATGATGTCTATAAAATTTGTTTAGTAGAGTTTTTCGATTGGTAAAATTTTAGTGAGAATTTTAGCAGAGTTCTAATATCAAAAGTTGTCCTAAAATGGTGGCCCGAGGGGTTAAATTTATAGATAAATCGAGTCTAGATTGTTAGAAAACTAGGTCTATGCGCTAGGCAGCACATGTGTGCACCATGCACTTGGCGCATGCACTAGGTGCTTAGCCTGTGCACCAGCTGATTGGGTTATATGCCAGGGGCTTTGTACGTGCACCGGGTTCACAGTTCCAGTGCAATCTGACTCAGTTTAATTTTTTGGACTTTCTAAGTTTGTATTATGTTCAATTTTGAGAACATTTATATATATGGACTCATATTAATGGGATGAATTTAATAGTGTAAAAATATGGAGTCACATAATTCTGATACGAAAATTTTTCTTAATCTCAAGGTCATTCAATTTGTTTTCTCCCTTATAGGGTAGCCACATTGGAATTCCCTTCAAATTTAAGAATCAAAACTTGTGCAATCTCAAGGTTCAAATAAGGAAGAAACACTAGAAAATAGAAATAATGTCACAGGCATCCCTTCCACCAGTAACTCATATTGTAATGATCTTCAATAAACCCAAGCTACAAGCATTTCCATCTCCTTTGATCTAGCCTCATCCCTTCAAATTATAACTGATTTCATGAGGAAAACACAAAGAGATAACACTTACACCATGTCTCCTCCCCAAACCTCAACCAATATACCTTCAGAGCTTGCTCCAGCTCTATAAAATGTCATAAGCACACTAACTCTTTTATTATAGCTCTTGCAGAATTAGAGCTTAGCTTAAAAATAAATAAATGAAGATGTAGGAATGACCCCAAAAATAATAGTGAGCACAATGCTATTCGAAACCCCTGAAGGAGAAGGAGGGGATAGGCCATGAGTAATTGCCACCGGACTAAGGTTTGAAATAGCATCAATAGTGGGAAACAATGAGGAATTAAAGGATAGGAATGCAAAGAAGAAGGTAGAGAGGGAGGAGGAAGAGGTAGGAAAGGTCAGGAAAGCAGAAAAAGTTAGAGGGAGGATGAGGAGGAGAATTCAGAGGGGACGAATGAGTCAAGGCCCGATGGTGGAGAGAAGATTAAAGGGAACCATTCCAGAAGGGAATGGGAGAAAAGGATAGACTCCCATAAATTTAAATCTTGAAGGAGGGAAGAGGGAGAACAGGAAGCTACTATCCATAAGCCTCAAGATGTGAGAGAAATGATAAAACAATATATGGAGGAGTTTGAAAGGAAAAAAAAGTTTCAGGATAGGGATTTAATTACCAAATTGACTTCTTATTTCAATAAGAGAATAGTAAAATAGTAGAATATCATATGCCTAGAAAATTTAATGCCCTAAACATCTTTAATTATACTAGGTCGACGGATCCGAAAGCATATTATTTGAATTACAAGCATGAAGTAGAGTTACAGACTAGAAGTGATGAAGCATTCTATAGAGCTTTTCAGGGGTCTTTAGATGGTACAACTGCCAAATGGTATGATAATTTAGAGGAAAAAAGCATAAAAAGTTTCCAGTAACTAGCAAAAATCTTTACAAAAAGGTTTACAATGACCATCCCCACAAAGATACAAACATAGACCTTAGAGCTTATCAAACAGGGGCTTGATGAACCACTGAAGGATTTTCTAGCCAAATTCAATATAGAAGCATTAAAAGTAACCCACTTGGACCAACTGAGAGTAGTTAAAGCCCTACAAAAGTGTATCATGCACACAAACTTCTTCAAAAAGTTCTTTAGAGACCAGCCTAACAACTTACAAGACGCCATGACTTTGGAAAAAAGATATATTAGGAAAGATTATGCCCAGGTGAGTTAGTTTTCCAAAAATCAAAGAAATAAAGAGGAAGGGACTCCTTTGAAGAAAATAAGAAGAAATAAGTACAAGGGTCTAACGGGTCTTTGTGAGGCCTTGTTCGAACCTGCATGGCCACTAGCACACCTCTGGGTTTTGGCTTGGGGAAACCGACCGCGTGGGGTCAGATTATACATGCTTTCATGGTTTAGGTAAGTCTCACTTTAGGTGAACCTCTTATGGAACCATTGGATGTACGTGTGAATGTGTGAGTCACAACTTAATTCTTAAAAAATCTATTTGTTTTCATGGCAATTAAGAAACCAATTAACTCCATTTTAAAAATTTGATATTTTGCTCAATTTTAGGAAAAGTTGAGTCTCAAACCAAAGAGTGGATTTAGGGACACATGATTGATAAAAACATTTATTTTAGAAAATCAATTTATTTTCTAAACGGTTTTTGCTTAAAATTTGTGTGGTTTTGGTTAAAAATCGTTTCATGTATGCATGATATAACATTATGCTTCATGAATAGGAATAAACATACCAGAATGATGCACGAGTAGTTTATATGATATGGATGACAATTATAATGAAAAAGTGATAAAATGAAAAAAATAAACAGGGGTCTTTCCTCTAGCCCCGAAGGATTCTAGAGAAGGCACACATCTTTTAAAATGGATTAGAAATATAAATAAAAAAAATTACATAAAAAATAATAAAAAAAAGATAAGGGGATCATTTCTCTATCGCAAAAATGGTTTAAGAAAGGCATACATTCCCTAATAACATACAAATAGAATAGGACTACAATAATGGTAGGAGTACAACTTAATGAAAAAAATAAAGTAAAGAAAACATTAAAAAAAAGCATAAGAAAAATGATTTTGGAGTTGAAGCCTTAGGAAGGCTTGCCGACGTATCCCTTTGAATGGAAATCAAACCTTATGTCATTCCCCCTTTTTACGAAGGTTTGGGGTTCTGAAAAATTATGGATTGGTGGTTGTGTGTTCAGAAGTTAATTTATTTTATTTTTTTAAAGAATTAATTGAATAAGCCATTAATCAATTCAGATTTTGATTAGTAAAAATGAATTTGAATGTTGTGAATTTTCCTAATTCAATTTTTAGGGCTTTAAATTTAGAACCAAATTGAATACTTTACCATTTGAATGTATAACTATTTCCTTTCAAGACTTTGAAACTGGTGCCTCGGATGGTTTGATAAGGCCGAAACGAGTCTTTATTATGATCAAAGAGGTCTATCAGAGAACTGGTATGGAATGAGGTCTATTTTTAGGAGAAATTTGGTAGAAATTTGATGTTCAAAAGTTGTCTGAAATAAGGGCTAGAAGGTTGAATTTACTGAAAAATTGAGTAGAAAATGTTGGAAAAAGGGTCTGTGCGCAAGGCAGTTGGAGCATGTGCTAGGCGACTGGAGCATGCGCTAGGCGACTGGCATATATGCCTATCAATGGGCACATGCACTAGGTGCTTAACGTATGTGCCATGCAGCTGGCCTGTGCACCTATTAAGGTTGTACGCCCTAGAGCTTATACATTGTATATATATTTGTAATCTTAATCCAATAATGGTATTTAATATATATGTTTTCATTTAAATGATTACCTTCATTTTAGTGTTAAACATATATATGTTCCATAAGTCAAATGTAAGAGAATCTATTCGCAAAGAGTTTGGGAATATGGAAATAGATTCTTTTTGTTGTAGACTTTAAAGTAAGTTCATAATAATAAGATTATTGGTAGGAACGTCATTAATCCAGAAAGACTGTTACCTCTATTGTCATCCATGACAAGTAAGAGATATTTGTTGACATGGAGGTAGTTAGTCTCATGCCACAGACATGTGATGTCATGACAACACATTGACATACTCATGAGATGAGTAAGTCGAACAATGATATTAAATGATAGATACATAGGTTTTATCCACTAGTTAATATCTTATCATCTAGATCATAGTTGTGCATATAATCCTTAGATTTGAGGTGACATGTTATCTAGCATATTGTTGGCTATGGTTTGTTACTGCTTACATA
>CAOJBK014509947.1:0-11094 GCA_948294925.1 Codiaeum variegatum | reverse complement strand
ACAAAGAAAGGCAAAAGCATGTATTCAGACAAAGGTCATTGGGACATATAAGGCAGAAAATAGTGTTAGTTGGTAACACAGCAGATCCATTGACTAAAGCTATGAGTCTTAGATACTGAGTTATTCAGCTCTAGATTAGCTCTAGTGTAAGTGGGAGATTGTTAACAGTGTATGCCCTAGAGCTTACACTCAACATGTGAATGTAAATGAAAACTTAACTAGCTTTAGTACATATGTTCTTTGAGATGATACATTCATATTATCGAACATATATATATCCCTTAAGTATTTTATAGGGAATCTATTCTCAAAAAGTTTGAAAATATGAATGACAGATTGCCCTTTTAACAAATGCTTTAAAGGTTGTTCATGGCCATAGGATTATTGGTAGGGATGCCATTAATCCAGAAGACCATCACATCTATTGTCATCCATGATAAGTATGAGTTACTTATTAGTATGGAGGTAGTGAGTCTTATGCTACAGACATGTGATGTCGTGATAATATGTGAGCACTCATCAGATGAGTAAGCTGAACAGTGACGTTAGATGATGGATACATGGGTCGTTACCTACCACTCAATACCATATTATCTAGATTATGATTATGCATATACTCCTTAGACTTGAGGTGATACGTTATCTGCTATATTGGAGGATAAGGTTTGTTATTGCTTACATATCGATGCTAGTCACGTATTGGTATATGGCATGTGGTGGCCATAATCTGTGGTATGTTGGGATAAGTGTTTAACCAAGAAAGAATTCATTAACTTGGGTAACCAAGGAAGGAATCCTATGAAATGTGATTAATTATTTGGCAAAGATGATTCCTACTAATTTCATGTGCTAATTACATTGACTCGTTAACGAATTATTAGTCAATTTGAGCCAATGGGGTGTTAGCACATGTTACCCATCTCCATCACTCATCTTGCTTATATTAGGTGAGATTAAATGATGATGTGTGTGGGTATTTAAATGAAGTGGCTACCATCTTTTTCCTAAGATGATAAGTTTCATATTCTTTATTCATCTTCCTCTCCCATGGTTTAGAGAGATAAGCTCTTTAAGAGTTAGAGAGAGAAAGCTTCAGATTCACACCAAGAATTGAGAGGAAGTTTAGATTGAAGAATACTTCTTCAATCTTAAACTTATTTTCAATAACCCTTAGGAAGAGAGTGTGATGGAGCATCAAGTCCAAAGTAATCCTTAAAGTCTCAAGCTCTTAAGTAAAGAATCAAGAATCAAGCATTTGGGTGATTCTAATGAGAGAAGAATTCAGTCTTCTTGAAAAGTTCTAAAGAATAAGATTTTGGGAAAAGCTCAGTCTGTCTCAAGCTAAAGGCTTCACATTTGGGGAGCTTAACGAAGGAGGGTGAGAAGTTTTTCATACTTTCTAACCCTTCTTTGTTTCTATTGTGTTTTACACAATAATTGGAAAGATCCTTGATGTTGAATATGGGTCCATGTTTGGGTTTAGTATTTTGTTAAAGAGTTCAATGAATATCTAAACCCAACTATGTCAAAAGTGTTTTAGCATGGTAAATGTTTCATAAAAGTTTTGAAAACCAAAGATCGAGTAACATCAGAGTTTTACAAAAAAATAATTTTTGCGCTGGACAGTGCTGATGTCCAATAACATTCAGTCTAGTAGTGCTATTGGAGCTGCTATCCAGTAGCTTTTAGTCTAGTAGAGCTGCTGGATAGAGTAGCCAGATTTACTGTCCAGCAGCACTGCCAGATTTACTGTCCAGCAGTGCTGCTGGATAGTGCTGAAATTTTGTTTCCGGCTTCTGCTGCGCGACTCCATATTTGCCCTTCAGTAGCTTCCACCCATTTAATGAAATAATCTATAGCCACTAAGATGTATTCATGACCGAAAAATGACTTCAATGTGATCTTTCCAATAACATCTATACCCCAAATGATGAAGGGATAAAGAGTTATGATCAGGTTAAGTGAAGAGGGAGGAAGTTTCTGAAGCTTTGTATAAGTGTGACACTTATTGTATTTCTAGGCGAACTGAGCTCAGACTTTGTTTTGAATTCTTGGCAAGCAATGGAAGGACAAGGCATCAAAGCTAACGATAAATTCTTTGAGTCGTTTATGGCAAGGAACCAATCGCTCCTCTCTAATTTTCCATTTTTCCAATGCTTGAGAGACTATGACGTTAGAATATATATACACTTCCATGTTCTTGATTCCAATCTGAATGGTTGATTCTAATTAAGACATACAACTTCATATTTAGCTTTATTATTTGTTACCTAGAAATCTAGTTTGATTTCCAGAGGTAAGCTTTCATCGGTAGGCATAAGGAATAACATCTCTGCTCCATATCCATTGTTATTGGTTGCTCCATTAACGAATAGTTTCCATGTGTTATTTGTGTTGAATAAAATGTCCTCATTAGGAAATTCAGGTTCTTCCCAGTGATCATCTGTTGGGGCAGCAGCCAGTTGGTAAGGAAACACATTACCTTTGATGGCTTTTCTTTGTATATACTTGAGATCGTAGGCTATCAGGACCACCATCCATCCAACCATCTTACTATTAAGGATAGGTTTCTCCAAGAGGTACTTGAGTGGACTTTTATCGGTAAGGACATGTGTGATGTATGCCCTAGATAGTGCCTTAGCTTGTGGCATACCTATACTAGAACTAGGCATAGCTTTTTAATGTAACTGTATTTGAGCTCGTGTGTCAGCATTCTCTTACTTAGATAGTATATGGCATTTTCCTTATGAGAATCTGGAACTTTTTATGCCAGTATGGGACTAATGTCTTCATCAGTGTATGTTTGGTAGAGTAGTAATGGTTTGCCATGCTTAGAAGGCTATAGAACTGGTGGATTCAGGAGACATTGCTTTATCTATTTGAAGTCTTATTGACATTCCTCTTTCCATTGTTTAGAGGAACTTTTTTTTCAATAGGTTGACTATGGGACCACAATTGTTTGCTAACTGGTGGATTAAATTATTGATGTATTGGAGGCGGCCCAATAACCCCCTTATCTCTTTTTCAATTTTAGGAGGTGGCATGTTAAGAATTGCTTTGGATTTGGCAGGGTCAATTTCGATGCTTTCTTGCTGACCATGTGAATGAGGGACAATCTAAATGAGGTTCCAAATATGCACTTAGCAGGATTGAGTTTGAGATTATACTAACGAAGTCTAAGGAAGAACTTCTTTAATGCATTTAAATGTTGTTTGACAATAGTTCCTTTGATAACCATGTCATCGACATATCTTCCACTTCTCGGTGCATCATGTCATGGAAGATTGTGGTTTCCATTCTCTAGTAAGTGGCACTATTTTGTGCATAATTATATATAATTTTCCTTAGTAATTAAGTTCATATTTACCAAAAATTTTATTTATTGTGCTTTTAAAGTATTTTTAATGAAAATCAGGAATTTGTGCCAAAACAAAGTTATTGGGTCGAAAGACGAAGTAAGGTGTAATTTTTGGAGGTTTTGAGAAGTTTTGTCTAGGCAGAGGCTGTGCCAAAATTTCCTAAAGCCGTACAAATTAACCTAGAACTATACAACATACTGAACTAAAAATTCTAGGAAAAGGTCATTGGCACGAACCATGTGGAGGTAGAATTGGGCAGTACCGTTTTAAGTTAACCTATGCCAGTTTCTGTACTGATTGAATGAAGTGCTTAAGGCATGAAGGCTATGGCACAAGCCATGTGGTTACTTAATTGGCCAATGTGGACGCTCGACAAAAGTATATATAAGGCTAATTTTCTATAAATTTTAGGTTTTCTTTCAATCAAGTCATTCATTTAATTCAAGTTTCTTCATGTGAATCTAAACAGTTTCCTTGAGAGAGAAAATTTATTTTTGAGTGGCTTAGCTTGAATTTCTAATAGGATTTCATAATTTTTTTCATTGTTTTAATAAGTTTTTCATCGATTCAACATGTAATCAAGAGTTAAGATTAAATTCTCTAAGGAGATTGGGATTTTCTACACTTTCCTTAAGGTTTTTAATCTTATACACTTTTCAACTCTAATTCTTTTGGGTAATTCTTATGTTAAGAGATTAAGAATGATTTCTCTTAGATTTATTATTAATTTATTGAGATCAATCATGAGCTAAATTCATTGTTGTCTAGTGATTGATCATGGAGTAGTCTTGATATGAATAATAATGATTGGATTCTCTGATTTATGTTTAACTAATGCTTGATTGAATTGCATTAAAGTTAATAAACAATTGCTTAGTCACCAATTAGTTTAATTTAGGGTTTGGATGATGGAGTGAGAGTGGAAATCTAAACTGGAAAAATATTGAATTAATATTTTAAAAAGAATTAGCAATATAAGTTTTAGTATTAAATCCTTTAATTGATGCATGTTTTCTTTAGATCACTTTTATGAATGCGATAGCTAGTAAAATAAGTTATAATTGAATAATTGCATTAAAAATTGGATAGTTAAACATAATTCATTGAGCCAACTGCTTAATTTCATAGAAGATGGACTATGGATTGTAAAGATCTCTAAACTCATTAATATCATTGCATATTTCATATTTTGATTGTTTGTTCTTAATTACTTAGTTAATTTACTTTTCTTTGAGATAAAACCAAACTTCTTTTACTTTTAATTTCACATAATAAACAAATTAATCAAGTTGAATAGAGGTCCTTAGGAGATACGACCTTGGGTTCTCATCTTGTGCTACGATAGCCCACATACTTACGATTGTTATTTGTTAGTATATTTTGAGGCAAAAATGCACTGACATTCTTTAGTCTAAAAGGCAAGACTCTGTAGCAATAAGTATCCCCCCTTATGACGAAGGCTATTTTCTCATTGTCTGGAGGATTTACCAGATTCTAATTGTACTCGACGGCCAGATCGGTTAAGGAAACCATCTCCGAATTGGCTAGTGCATCAACTAATAAGTCAATGTGAGGTAGAAGGAATTCATCTTTAGGGCATGCCTTTTTAAAATCCTGATAGTTGACACACATTATGATATTTCCATCTTTCTTCAGTACTGGAATGATGTTAGCTAACCATGACAGGTATTTGATCAGCTCAATGAACTTGTGAGATTGTTACATGGGCACTTCTTCCTTGATCGAAATGGATCATGCTGGCTTCATGTGCATCAATTTCCATCTGTCAGGCTTGCTATCCGGGTAAGTTGGAATTTTTTGGATGGCGATGCTTAGATCGAGTTTGGTCATGTCATTAGGTTTCTTGGTAAGGCAATCTTTAAATTTTATGAGGATAGATTCAGTGTCCTATTTGTTTAAGCATATAGATGCGATGAATGTACTTTTTTGAATGTCATGAGTGCTAGTGTTTTTGGGCTCTTTAATTGCATCTTTTAGTTCATTAATTTTATTGTTCTATTTTTTTTTAATTTAGGTTAGATTCATCAATTGGAACATTAAAATATAACAAAGAAATAAGGTTTTAAGAAAGAACATTTGGTCATTTTATCGATAGAAATTGGAGAAAGGTCCATAATTGCATCATATTCTTAGTTAAAACTAGGTGAACCAGTTACATCATCAGACTTAGAATTAGAAGACTCAAACTCAGAATTAGATTCAATTTCAAATTTAGTCTGCGACTAAGACTTAGTCATTTTCGATGGAAAGAGGCTTGCTTCATAGGACCAGTTGTCGAGCTTTTTTAGGACTAGCTTGATTAAGGTAGAGAGGTCAGTGTTTTCCTCTTTGTTAGATAGGACATCTATTTCACCAAAGAGGTTTACTTCCATATTCTCCTCGTAGTCTTTAGCCAGAAAATAGATTGGTTAGTAGTCTTTAGGTAATAACTTAACATCAAAGAAGACTTTAAAACTAGGAATCTTAACACTATTCATAGGGTAGACCCAAGGTTCAAGAAAAGCATATAAGGAACTATCTTCCATTTCTTCATAAAATATCCATTCAGGGTTTTAAAATAGGGCCTTATAGGATAGCCTTCTGAGTATGGTAGATTTCTCCTAAAATTTGGCCTTTTCCTCTTCAATTTCATCATCAGTTGGGTGGTAGCCTAGAACAAAAGGTGGAGTGGAGAATGTGAATTCACTAAAACTCTTCATCCTTTGTTGATTCTTTCCAAGGCCCACACTAAGAAAGTAGGCCATGTGCTTCATAATGTTTCCAATCATCAAATTATAGTAAGGGTCAAAGTCCAATGAGATTGCTTCTTTCAGATTCTCTGTAATCTCAATGAATTGAATGAATGAGAAGCTAGATAAAGGATATGCTGGTAGCTCATGTTGATTTTCTGAAATGGGAAATATTTCTAGGACTTTAGATTTTTAAGATGTATCTCCGTTGATTGTGACCACTCCATTCTTAAGTGGGACCCTTTAATGTAGAGTATAAGGTACTACCTTGGCTTGGTAGATCCAAGGTCTTCCCAGAAGTAGGTTGAAACATGAAGGTATATAAATGACTTGATAGGGCACTTGGAAGTTGGTTAGGTCCATGATGACTGTTAGAATCCCCTCTTTGAAACTCTATTAGGATGGCATTGACATTTTATCATGAAGAGGATTTGTGCCAATGTTAGGTGAAGGAGTAGGTGCGATAAGCTCCTTAGAATTAATCAAGTTTTGTATTTTATTCCTGAGGGCCTTAAAGGTGTCTATTTTATCGCCAGGCCCTTGATGGTAATCACATCTTTTCTCCATGTTAAAGCTCTTAGGTAGATGATTTTGAATGGACCTTGGTTTCAGAGGCCTGATTTCCCATTCTTCTATGCATTCTTTGAGAATGAAGCTTAGTGGGACTTCACCTAGGTTAGTGAATTCCATTCTCTTGTTCTAAATAGGTATCCAAAAAGAAATAACATTGACTCCACCCTCTTTTTGGTTAACATTAGTTTTTCTGAAATAAAAAGATGAGGTATGGGATTCATCTTTTATAAGACCAATATCAACTCCTTCCTCGAGACTTGAGCCAATAGTAATCGATGCTTTGAAATTTGGTAAATACTGTGTAATTAGTATGTCTCGATACATAGGAAGTAAGTTCTTGACAAGAATGTCGATTTGCTCAGAGTCAGTTGGTCTGTCAACAATTTAGGAGGCCTTTTTCCTCCATCTAGTAATAAATTCAGAGAAATTTTCTTTTAGGTAGTGTTTTGTAACTACCAAATCTCTTCATGTACCATCTATTTCATCATTACATGAATATTGTTTAATAAAAGCATTATATATTGATTCCCAGGTCAATTTTCGGGATTCATCTAACTCTACAAGCCATTTGAGAGTCATACCAATAATCGACTATTGGAAAAGTTTAGCAAGGAGCTGACCTTCCATACCTAAAGGATGAAAGGCACCATCATAAATTCTTAGATGCATTTCAGGGCAGGTGGTACCATCAAAATTTTCAAACACCGGTATTTGAAACTTAGGAGGTAGCCTTGCATTGGGAAATGGGCTGAGGGACTTAACATCAATCACATCATTCCTCTTTTTGATTTTAATAAGGGTCTTCCACACTCCTCATACTTCTTAACCATAGTTTTTCAGTGTTGGATGGCTTTGGACCCCTTTTAGAAATGATCCATGAAAGGGACAGTTGGTGTAGCAATTAGTGGTGGAAGGATAACCACATATTTAGTTATGAGTCCTTTTCCTGAGTAAGGATGCATTATTGGCAAGATGGACCCTAATCTGAGCCATAATAGCTTGAACTTTGTCAAGGATTGTCTACTCTTGGGCCTTCATCATGGTAGTCACAGTCTCTTATTGCTTCTTGATATCCTCATCATATTTTTTCAGGATTTCGACCAACATTGTAGCAATGTCAGCTAGTGGAGGGTTAGGCTCAACAATAGTGGGAATTAGTGCATTTTCGTTGGACATGGTTACCTTTCGATAGAAAAGATAGGGTATCAGCTTTTGAGAAAAAGGGCCAATAGCAAGTAGGATTGTATGTAAAAGGTGGGTTTTTGAGAACTAATTTATGCAACAGTTTACTTAGTTCAAATTTTTTTTATGCAGTGATGCATGCTTACATGTATGCATGAATGAAAATGGTTTCATGATAATAGAAGTACAATTAGATATTTGGAGTACATGGGACCTAAGGTCAACTATAATCACTACATAAAGCTTTGGTAGTTTAAAAGGTTCCCCAGAGACTAGAGGTATGATATACCTAACAACATTGAATCAAAGAGACTCATGTGGGTCCAATGGCTACATGCAACCTCATTATCCTAGCCAAAAGTATCAGCAAGTATCCCTTGGGGTTGGTGATTTCACTATCCGTAAAGCAGTTCCGAGGAGGGAAGCTCATTCAATGTTACTTTTTACCCGGGTTTTCCTAGAGATAAAGGAGCATGTGAAGTGATGCTTGAAACCAATTCCATATAGTTTTAAGCCAAGATTAATTTTATAAAAAAATAGTCCACTTAGTTTTATCAGTTTTAAAAGTCGCCAGTGGAGTCACTAATTGTGAGCCCCCCTCCAGACATGCCGGCCGCCAGCGCGCCTCCAGGTTTTTAGCCCGTTGAAACTGATCGTGTTGTGTCGGATGGTGTTTAGTTTCAGCAAGTCTCATTTTAGGTGAACCATTATGGGCCTGTTGGGTGTACCTCTGAATGTGTGAGTCGCCATTTAATTTTTAGAAAAATTTTTGTTTTCATAGTAATTAAGAATTAACTCCATTTTGAAAATCTGATATTTTGCCCAATTTAAAGAAAAGGTTAGCCTCGAACCAAAGAGTGGATCCAGAGACTTGTGATTGATAAAAACATTTTACTTTTAGAAAATCAATTTGTTTACTAAACAAATTTACCGTAAAATTATATGGTTTTGGTAAAAAATAATTTTCTTTATGCATGACATATCATTATGATGTATGAATAGAATAAATCATACCAGAATGATGAATGAGCAGTTATATTATATGCATGACAGTTATAATGGAAAAGTGATAAAATGATAAAAATACAAACGGGGTCCTTCCTCTAGCTAGAGAAAGCACACATCCCTAAAATAGATCAAAAAATAGAAATAAAAACAATTACATCCAAAATAATAAATGAAGATAAGGGGATCCTTTCTCCAGCCTAGAAGGTCTGGGAAAGGCACACATTTCCCCAATGACATACAAATAAAACAGGAATACAATAATGATAGAAATATAACTCAATAAAAATAAAGAGTAAAGAGAATGTAAAAAAATAAAGTAAAAAAAATAAAAAAATAGTAAGAAAATGATTTTGGAGTTGAAGCTTTTGAATGACTTGTTGGCATATCCTTTTGAATGGGAACCAATCCCCAAGTTGTTATCCCTTCTCGCAAAGGGTAGTTGTTGTTCTGAAAAACATTGAGTTGGTGGTTGTGTGTTCAGAAGCTAATTCATTTAATTTTGAAATAATTAACCAAATTAGTTTCGTTAATCGATTCAGCTTTTTATAAATAAAAAATGCATTTGAATATTGTGAACTTGCCAAAGTTAGGTTTCGGGGTTTTGATTAAGAACCAAATTAATACTTTATCATTACAATGTATTACCTTTGGCTTTTCAGGCTTTGGAACTGGTGCCTCAGACGATTTGATAAGGCTAGAACGAGTCTCCATTATGTTCGGAGAGGTCTGTCAAAGAACTAGTTTGCAAATGATTCAAAAATTTCATAGTAAATTCTGATCAGAATTTGAGTGTAGTGTTTTTAGTTAAAAAATTGGGCAGATTTTCGGTGTCTAGAGTTATTTTTAATAGAAATTTGGAAGAGATTCGACATTCCAAAGTTGTCTAAAATAAGAGTTGTATGGTCGAATTTATAGAAAAATCGAGTGAAAAATGTAGAAAAACGTCCCCGGGTGCTAAGTTGTTGGAACATGCTTTAGGCAACTGGCACATGCACCTAGCAATGGGCGCATGCACCAAGGGCATGGCGCATGTGCCAAGTGCCTGGCCCGTGTTCCAATGCCCTGGCTCAAGCACTTGGTTTCGTAGCCTCATTTTAGTCTGATTTGGTTCTTTTTTTGGGTTTTCTAAATTTGTTTGAGGTCTGATTTTAACATGGTTTAAACCTATGGGCTCATATTATACGTATTGGATTTGATGGTGTAATATTATTGGTTCACTTTATCTTCTCATTCTCAAAACCATACTTAGAATGGAGAACCTGAGCCTTTAAAAAGTCCTTATTATTGACTGTGTACAAGCTAACTTCAAGAAAAAAACATCATTAACATCCTTATGCTTTCCAAAGCCAAGACTATATAAAGACTTGAGTTAATGGCATGATCCCAACTAAGTATAGGTATACCCCTATTGGAATTGCTACCATTTGAAATCAATCTCTTATAAATACATTTAATTTCATTAAAAAAAATTTGTAGAGGGAAGCAGTCTACATAACATACCTCGGAATAACACTAAGAATAGTTTAAGTAAGAGTGATTCTCCCGAAAAAAGACAGGTGTTTATCCTGGCACCCTTCTAATATCTTACCAACCTGATCAATATTATATTTTTAATTCACTTTCCTTACTCTATCATGAGGAACCAAAACACTTAAATATTTACCCATGGATGATGACACATAAAAGCCATTTAAAGAGCTCAAATCATTCATAAGGGAATAGATAACTTTCCAAGATAAAAGAAAGAGAGTCATATATACACTAATTGTTTTACCTTAAGAATCGCAAAATTTATCAAATATCTCCTTTATAATGATAAGTTTATCAATACTCACTTATAGAAAATGACCTAGTCATCTGCGAAAAACTCATGTAACAAATCAGGCCCTCCCCTATACAAATGAGTAGGAGACTAAGATTTGTTATTGATTTCCTCTATGATGCCATGGGACACCCTTTTAACACACAAAGTAAAGATATAAGGTGATAAATGACACCCTTAATAAATGCCCCTAATAGAAAAAATCTTATATAAAGGCTGGCATTGCAAATACCTTAAAATGAAAAAGTTGTGATACATTTTTGTATTACTCAATAAGAAACTTTAGTATGTGAACCCTAGAACAAGTGTCCATGATAAAATTTCAATTCATCTTGTCATATACCTTTTCTAAATCAAATTTAAACCATCATTCATCTATCGAGCATTTGTTACGCTATAA
>CAOJBK014509830.1:0-11515 GCA_948294925.1 Codiaeum variegatum | reverse complement strand
GGAAGAATTATGCAGCATGAGAGTTTCAATTCAAGATAATCCTGAAAGAGGAAGAGCTTTGGGGGCATATTAATAGGTCTTCTTCTGCCCTTAAAGAAGATGCAACACTCGTTCAATTTCAGACAAAGGATGCTTAAGTTATCTCTTGGATCTTGGGATCTATTGAAGCTTATATGGTGAATAATTAGCATTCTTTTGGTAGTGCCAAGGAGATGTGGGATCATTTAAACTACATATATCATCAAGAAAATAATGCTCGATGATTTCAACTAGAACTCGAGATGAACAATTTTAATCAAGGTAACCTCTCCATTAAGTAATATTATTATGTATTTCTTAATCTATGGAGCGAATATGCAGTATTAGTTATTCTAAGGTATCTAAGGAAGCCTTAGTCAGCATTCAAGTGGTGCATGAAGAGAGCCGGCGTCATCATTTTTTGATGAAATTGAGACTTGAATTTGAAGTTGCACAGGCTAGGCTACTGAATAGAAATCCAGTTCCTTCTTTGGATGAATATCTTGGTGAATTATTGCATGAGGAATAGAGTTGGCTACTCAAGCTATTATGGGTGCATCCAAGGAGACATCTGAGCTTCTCAATATGGTTTATGTTGCTAAAGGGAGGAACCAAGACAAGGGTCAAGTACAATGCTATAGTTGCAAGAATTTTGGGCATAAATCTCACAAATGTGGTCAGAAATTCTGCAATTATTGTAAGCAGAATGGACACATTATCAAGGACTGTCCCACATATCTAGAGAATCGGCAAAGTCAAGCCTTTCAAGTTGTTGTCCCAACTATTACTAGTGTAGCACTTGTTTCAATTACTACTGGTGGAGCACCTCCAGCTGTTGTTCTAAATGCTAATCAGTCTTCTGTTACTCTAGAAATGGTACAATAAATTATTTCAACATTTCCTGCCTTTGGACTTTAGGGTCAAGGTAAAATTGTTTCTTCTCCTTTGTTTATTGACTCAAGCTCATCTAACCATATGAATGGCTCCACTAATTTGTTACACAATCTCCGAAAAAATAATGGCTCACAAAATATTCAGATTATCGATGGAAGTTATCTTCCAATTTCCTATATTGGTGATATTGGACCATCTTTTTGTGATGTGTTTGTTTCTCTTGGGTTGTCTACTAATTTAATATATGTTGGTCAAATGGTGGAGAATATATGTGATGTGCATTTTTCTAGTGGTGGTTGTCTTATGCAAGATCAGGCATCGGGGAAGGTGATAAGAGGGGGCCTAAAGTGGGCTGAATATTTCTATTACAATTTTCTATTCATGGAACTTTGTCTTTTGCTTCTCTTATTGTTGATGATAAGGGTGAAGTTTGGCATAGACAATTAGGCTATCCAAATAATGTGATTTTGAATAATTTGAAGCAACATGGTTTTCTTGGAAATAAGCATTCTACTCATAAATTGTCTTTAGATTGTACTACTTATAAATTAGGGAAAAGTAAAACTTTGAATTTCCCTACTACTGGTGGGCGTGCTGATACATATTTTGAAATTATTCATAGTGATGTTTGGGGTATCACTCCTGCAATTTCACATGCGCGGTATAAATATTTTGTGAAGTTCATTGATGACTATAGTCATTTCACATGGATATATTTTTTGCATTCCAAAACTCAGGTGTTCACTGCTTTCAAAACATTTTTGGCTTATGTTGAGACACAATTTTCCATATGTATAAAAGTTTTGCGTTCAAAAAATGGTGGGGAATATATGTCACATGATTTTTAGGTTTTTTTACAATAGAAAGGCATTATATTTCAATGATCATGCCCTTATACCCCTCAACAAAATGGGGTGGCAAAATATAAAAATCGTCACTTGTTAGAATGGTTCGAACGCTGCTCTTGGAGTCTTCAGTTCCATCAAAATTTTAGGTAGAAGCTTTATCTACTGCACTCTATTTAATTAATCGTCTACCTTCTCAACAACTGAATTTTGATTCTCCATATTATTGACTTTTTAGTATGCATCCTGATTATCATATGTTGCATACTTTTAGGTGTGTTTTCTTTATTCACTTACCTCATCATGAACGTCACAAGCTTGGAACTCAGTCGATATGGGTTATAGTACTACTCAAAAAGGATTTTTGTGTTATGATGTTATTGCTAATCGCTTGTGTGTTTCTAGAAATGTGATCTTCTTTGAACATGAGTACTATTTTTCAACAATATGTAGTAACTTCTGACAGGGCTTTGCTTCATCACTTTGATGATATCTCTAAATCAGTTGAGCGGTTTAAACTTGATTTTGTATATCAGCAAAGATAGCCCCCATCAACATCACTCCTTCACAATCTTGATCTGAAGCCTGCTTAAGTGGTTCCTCGGAGAACAACTCGCGTCATTCATCCTCCTAATAGGTATGGTTACTCTGCCACTTTATGTGATACTACTATTCCTACATCTTATTCTCAAGTAGCTAAACATCCATGTTGGGCAAAATTTATGCAAAAAGAACTTCAAGCTCTCCAAGAAAATCATACATGGGATATTATTCCTTGTCCTACTGGTGTTAAGCCCATTAGTTGTAAATTGGTATATTCCATCAAGCTATGGTTTTATGGCTCACTTGATGGATATAAAGCAAGGTTGGTGGCACTTGGTAATAGACAAAAGTATGGGATAGATTATGAGGAGACATTTGCTTCAGTTGCAAAGATGACAATGGTATGTCTTGTTCTTGCTATTGCTACTTCTAAAAGGTGGCTATTATAACAAATGGATGTAAAGAACTCCTTTTTCATGGATATCTTGAGGAATATATTTACATGACTCTGCCATCTGGATTGTTTTCTACACCCTCTTCTGATGTATGTAAGCTAAAAAGATCACTTTATGGTTTGAAACAAGCTCCACGAGCTTAGTTTAATAAGTTTCAAACTACACTTTTTAGCTTCTCCTTTGTTCAAGGTTAGTATGATCACTCTTTGTCCCTTTGCAAGACTGATAAAGGCATTGTCTCACTTTTAATATATGTTGATGATATTGTTATTATGGGGACTGACTCTGAATTGATTTCCCAACTTCAGGATCGCATTGTCCATGTTTTCCATATGGAAGATTTGGGTTCTTTACAGTATTTTTTGGGACTTGAAGTACAATTTACCTCAACTGATATCTTTTTACACCAATAGAAATATACTTAAAAGTTGATTACTTTGGCTAGACTTCAAAATGGTCGTTCTATAGATACTCCTTTAGAAGTGAATGTTAAATATTGACGTGATGAAGGTGATTTTATCTTTGATCCTTCTTTATATAGATAATTAGTAGGAAGTTTGAACTATCTCACTATTACTTGGTCGGATCTTTCTTTTACTGTTCAATAAGTCAGTCAGTTAGTTTATGCAAGCGGCGATGCATCTTCATCTAGTTGTTGTTCGTTGCATCATTCTATATTTGCAAGGCACTTCTACTAGAGGATTGTTCTTTCCTATTGACTCCTCTATTAGTCTAGTGGCATATAATGATGCCGATTGTGCTGGTTGTTCTGATACTAGGCATTCAATTATTGGTTGGTGCATGTTTCTTGGTACATCTCTCATTTCTTGGAAAAGTAAAAAGCAAGATCACGTGTCTAAATCCTCTACTGAGTATGAGTAGCATGATATGTCTTCTACATGCTTTGAGATTGTTTAGCTTCAAGGATTGTTGGATGAACTTGGGTTTCCTCAAAATGAACCTACTCCACTCCATGTTGATATTACTAGTGCTATCCAAATTATAGTTAATCTGGTATTTCATGAGCGCACCAAGTACTTTGAAGTAGATTGTCACTCTTTTCGTGAAGCATATGATGCAAACATCATTTCTCTTCCTTATATTAGTAGTGCGCTTCAAACTGCAGATGCTTTTACTAAGGCTCTCTCCCGACAACGTCATCAATTTCTAGTTACCAAATTAATGCTTTCTGACCATCCATCATCAATTTGAGGGGGGATATTAATGCTAGAAAATATGGCAAGGATTATAGATGAGATTTCCTTTTAATTTATAGTTGTATATATTTACTGTCCTAAGTTATTTGATCATATTAGCTGTATATATATTCTTACCTAAAATAGTTTAGGAGTATTAATGTAAATAGTTATATTAGTTGTAGACATGATCTAAACAGTTGTACTAAAATGATTATTTAAGAGAAAGGATCCTCAAGAAAAGGGCATTCAGTCATTCACTCAAAAATTGACAAATTTTACCATGTAAAAGTGCATTTTTAACATCTAGCTGATGGATTTCCCAATCATACAAGTTGGACATGGTGAGAACAATTCTAATTATTGTCAGCTTTACAATGGGACTAAAAGTCTCTTAAAAATCAACTCCATACCTTTAATTATAACCTTTGCTACAAGTCGAGCTTTGTACCTTTCTATAATGTTGTCCGCTTTCTACTTTAGTCTATATACTCACTTACAATCGATGATGTTTGTTGTATTTTTAAGTGGTAAAACTAACTTCCAAGTGTTATTGGACAATTAAGCATTATACTACGATATCATTGCATCACGCCAAACCTTATGTTAGCTAGCTTCTTGAAAGGAACTTGGCTCTTGGTTGGCATATGAAGTATGTAACAGAGATTATACCTCTCACACCTGTACAAGTTATCATATTTGTATATGTTGAATTTAAATGTTCAAGTTTTAAATACTTTCAATTGTGTAGTTAATCTCTTTTTAGTTGTACATATCCCGTCAGAATGGCTCTGTCTTGTTATACTTCAGTTGTATATATTTCTCAAGTATACAAACAATAAATGATAGCAATTCTTTCATTCTCTAAATCTATTATGGTATAAAAAAATTAAGCCCCCCTATTTCAGAATTTTTTTTATACCTCCTTCTTCTTCTCCACCTTCTAGATTCCAATGGTAGGTAACCAAAACAATCATACCACCCCTGTCATTCACAATACAAATTATCAAAAAAGCACTCTCATAACCTATGGGTGAGCAAAATTGAACCGAACTAAAATTATCAATTCAATTTTTTAGTTTGGTTCAATTTTAATTTTTGAATTTTAAAATTATTTTGGTTCGGAAAAATAAATCGGTTCAAACCAAACCGAACCAAAATTTGATTACTATATAATAAAATTAATATTATTTATAATTTTTTAAAAATTTTTAGGTTAAATTACTAATATTTGTATTACATTTCTATTTAATATCTTAATAATTCTATAAATAATAATTTTTGGACATAAAATCTATAATTTTTATTAAAATATTATTAAATTATGTAAAAAAATTGGTATAAAAAATTTTTTCGATTTAAAATCGAACCGAACCGAATCGGTGCTTATTAAATTTTGGTATGATTTGTGAAAATATTAGAATTTTGATTTTCTATTTATTCGATTCAGTTTGATTTTGAACAGAACCAATCGAATCCTCACCCCTGTCATAACCATTAATGTTGTTGCTCAAACTCCCCTAAAATTAACCTCCACTAACTACCTATCATGGAAATTGCAATTACAAACTCTATTCATTGGCTATGACCTCCTGGGATTTTTTGATGGTTCAAAACCATGTCTCTCCGCCACTCAAACAATCAACAACACATTAATCCTAAATCTAGATTACATTCTTTGGATTAGCCAAGATCAATTAATATTGAATGCCATCATTGGATCAATCTCCCCTACAATAATTCCCTTTGTTGCACAAGCAAAAAATTCAAGAGAAGTATGGATTACTCTTGAAAATACACAAGACAAACCATCTAGAGGTGGAATCAAGAAAGTTAAGAACCAACTCAAGCAATTGACAAAAGGAACTGAATCCATCACTGATTTTCTATAGAAAGTAAAGGCAATAGCATATGAATTGGTAATACTTTATTCTCCACTTGACACTGAAGATCTTAAAGACAAAATTTTAGAGGCTCTTGGAGATGATTATAAAGAGTTAGCACAAGCTATTCAAGCAAGAGACACACCCATCTCTTTCGATGAATTACATGGAAATTACTCAATTTTGAAGCCACATTGAATGTCTCAAAATCGTAAATTGCCTTTCCAATCACAGCACATGCCACTACCCATTCAAACTCCAATTGGCGCACCACCACTCCAAGCTGTCTCAACAACACTCCAAACAAGCGCAATAATAATCCAACTTATTCAAATTGCCAACAAGTGTCATCATAGGTTCCTAAGCAAAACATGCAACCATACCCATGTCTTAGTTACTATCAGTTGTGTAAGATTCAAAGCCACACTGTAAGAAAGTGCACTGCATACAAGATTCAACCACTCTAAGCCAACTCCAACAACAATTATACTTCTTAGCAACCCAAAGCTAATTGTACAATAACATGACATAAACAAGCCAATCGGTTCTTAGACAATGGGTCTTCTGATCGTGTCACCATATACCTGAAGAATTTATCCTTGCATAATCCTTATGAGGGACAAGATGATATGATGGTTGGGGATGGCACTGAGTTACCTATAACTCATACTGGTTCTATTACTCTTACCCATTCTAACAAAACTTTTCAATCAAATAATGTCTTATGTGTTCCACACTTGAAGCATAATTTGATTTCAATTTATTAGTTTTTAAACCATAATAATGTATTAATTGAATTCTTACCCAATTCCTTTTTTTTGTGAAGGATCTCAGTTCAGGGACTAAGCTGTTGAGAGCTCAACCCAAGTATGGAGTGTTCGAATGGCCGTGAACATGACCTCTCATTGCCTTATCCAGCATTAAAATTAAAACTTCACCTCAATATTGGCACAATAGATTAGAACATCCATCAATTTCTATTTTAAAGCACATTCTCTCATCTGATAAATTGAATTTATCATCCTCTTTTTCAATTTCTCTTGATTGTAATGCATGTTTGGTTAATAAAAGTCACAAGTTATCTTTTTTCCCATTCCATTATTTCATCATCTCAACCCCTTAAAGTCATTTATAATGATGAGTGGACCTCTCCAGTTGTTTCCATAGATGAGTGTAAATACTATATTATTTTTGTCGATCACTTCACCAGATACATATGGTTTTATCCTCTCAAACAAAAGTCTGATGTTAAAGATGTTTTTATCAAATTTAAATCCATTGTTGAAAAACATTTTGATTGTAACATCAAAACTCTATACTCAAACAATGGTGGTGAATATCTAGCTCTCAAAAATTATATTTCACTCAATGGAATATCTCACCTTACAACTCCTCCACACACTCTTGAACACAATGACATGTCTGAAAGATGACACTTACACATTGTTGAAACTGGATTAGCTCTCCTAACCTATACATCTCTCCCATTAACCTATTGGACCTATCCCTTTGCCACAACGGTTTATCTCATAAATTGCATGCCACCACTAACCTTTAATACGTCTCTCTATATGAAAAAAAAATTAGCAGAAACCCAATTACTCAAAACTCAAAAATTTTGGTTGTCTCTGCTTTCCATGACTTAAACCTTATAACACACACAAGCTTGAGTCTAATTTTAAACCATATGTGTTCTTAGGATACTCCCTCACCCAAAGCGCCTATTTTTGTTAAGAACCACATATATACAAAGTCTATGTATCTAGACATGTTAGGTTTGTTAAGAATGTCTATCATTTTCAGTTTTTAAAACTAAAAGAAACCCAAACTACACATGAATCTATTGCCACCTGGTTTCTTCAACCTTTTCAAATACAAACTCCAGTGTAGTTAATGCCATTTGTAGCGTCTTCTGCGGGTGAAGAAACTCGGCAACAAACTCACTGCATTGTACCTATATAACTACCTTCTTCTTCTACTACTACGCCTCCACAACTGGTTGTACCTCCCCAACCAGCCTCGCCTCTATAAACAATAACATATTTACCACATATTCCACCTTCACAAATGGTTGAATCACTGTAAATAGCCCCACCTACACCACCATCAACCACCTTCACTCATACCATGATTACTCAAGCAAAGAACAACATTCATAAACTTGTTTGCAAAATTAATCTTCATGCGTAGTTAGCAAAAAAATGAAGCTATTGAACCCACAACAGTTGCACAAACTCTAAAGGAACCAAAATGGCATTCTGCCATGACTGGTGAATTTAATGCACTTGTCCAAAATGGGGCGTGGGAATTAGTTCCTCCATCAGGTGATTATAATTTGATTGGTTATAAATGGATACTTTTAATTAAAAAGAATTATAATGGCTTCATTGGCAAGTACAAAACTAGACTCGTAGCTAAGGGGTTTCACCAATGACCATAACTTAATTTCCATGATACTTTCAACCCTGAAGTCAAACAAACGATAGTTTGAATTATCTTAATTATTGCTCTCACTCGAGGCTGGTCACTTTGCCAATTGGATTTCAACAACGCCTTTCTTCAATGGTAGTTATGTGAAGATGTTTAAATGACCCAGCCTCGTGGTTTTATTGACAAAGACAAGCCAGATTATGTGTAAACTTAGGAAGGCAATTTATGGACTACGTCAAACTCCAAAGGCATGGTATCAAGAACTCAAAACTTATCTTTTAAAGTTTGGGTTCAAAAATTCTTTCACTCACACTTCACTGTTTATTCTCAAAACTGGTGCTTACATCATTTATCTTATTATTTATGTTGACGATATCATTCTTACAAGGAATGATTTAAAGAAAATAGATGAATTTGTTACTTTACTTGCTCAAATTTTCACTCAAAGATCTTGGGACTTTATCTTTTTTTTTTTTGTATTGAAATTGTTCCCAACATCAATGGCTTCATTATTTCTCAAAGAAGGTACATATTAGAGTTTCTCGACAAAGCCAACATGTTGCAAGCTAAACCAGTACAAACACACATCTCTCTTCGAATACACAACTGAGTTTACATAGTGGTACACCACTTGCTGATGCTACAAAGTACTGCATAATGATTGGCAGCTTTCAATAACTTCTTATAAGTAAGATTGATATTGCATATATTGTTAATATTAATCATTTATCTCAATTCATGCACAAGCCTACAATAGTTCATTGGGTCTGTGTAAAAAGGGTTCTTCGCTATCTCTAGAACACTTAATGAAGATATAATATTTTATGACAAATTTGGTCTTGAATTACATGCCTTTGCTGATGTAGATTGAGGAGGAAATGAGGAAGATTATTCATCTACCAGAGCCTATGTAATTTATCTTGGTCGAAATCCTATCTCTTAGAGCTCTAAGAAGCAAAGAACAGTGCCCAGGTCCTCCATTGAAGCTGAGTACAGGTTAGTTGCCAATGCAGGAGTAGAAATCAAATAGGTTTGTTCAATTTTATCTGATCTTCATGTGAAAGTGCCATCTTGCCCAACCATTTACTGTGACAATGTTGGTGCAACTCAACTTTGTTCTAATCCCATATTTCACTCAAGAATGAAACATGTTGCCATCGAGTTTCATTTCTTGTGGGAACAAGTTCAAAGTGGCACTATTAAAGTGACACATCTTTCGTCTCAAGACCAGCTAGCTAACACTCTCACCAAGCCCCTTCCAAAGCCACAGTTTCTTCTTCTCAAGGACAATATACAACTACACAAACATGGTCCATCTTGAGGGGGCATAATAGAGGTTATACCTCCTACACCTATACAAGTTATCATATTTGTATATCTTGAATTTAAATGTTCAAAATTTAAATACTTTCAATTGTATAGTTAATCTCTTTTCAGTTGTAAATATCCCTTTAGAATAACTCTATCTTATTATACTTCAGATGTATATATTTCTCGAATACACAAACAATAAATGGCATAAGTTCTTTCATTATCTAAATCTGTTAATATGATGAGTGACAAGAGAGAAAATTTGTTTCAATTTCCTAGTGCCATCCTTGTTTTAAGTGATCATTGGGTGGTCATTTGTGGTTAAATGAGGGTTCAGTGTGGTGACAGGTGGTTGGTTTGTTTTAGTTATTTTAGTGGAATTATTAGAATGAGCTGACATAGGTGTGACTGGTGTAGGTGGAGAGAATGAAACAGATGGGGTTTGAATTTGTGTACGATGAGAGTTTGGATTAGTTGAAGTGGTTTGGGTGATGGATTTGGATAAAGGTGTGGTGGGTGTTTGTGTCATATTTGAAGTAGAAAATTTGTTGGTGATGAATTTTGAAAAGTTTGAATTGGATGAAGTTGTGTGAGTGGAGTTGGCTTTGTTTTCAGGTGAGATAAGGAATATGGTAGGGATAAAAGTTAATATGAGTTATGACTTGATTGTTCAGATAAGGATAGTACACCATAAGCATTTAAATTTTTATCCAAAAGAGAATTTGTAAAGATTACCTTAGTTGGATGTGAGAAGAGTCAAAACTTATCCGAGTCACTAGAAATTGAGGAACTTATGCCAATAGAAGATTGTGAGAATGGAAAAATATTTCTACAAAGGTCATATGGCGGGAAATAATAACTTTAGAACTTGATGACTAATAACACCTACAGCCTTTGTAATTTGAAGCATAATCCAAAAATACACATGCTCTAGCCCTTAGTTCCAACTTATGAGGTGTTGGATTTATAATATATGCATGGCACAAACAACCAAACACCCTAAACATTGAAACATCTGTTGGAACTCCAAAAAGAATTTCATGAGGACTTTAAAATTTCAAAGAACTATGTGACAATTTGTTAATAATAAAAACAACAGTATTTAGAGCCTCAACCCAAAACTGTGACAACATTGTTGATTGAAATAATAAAGTACGAACAACATTAAGAAGTATTCGATATTTCCTTTCAGCTTATACATTATATTGTAAAGTTTATGGGCATGAGAAACGAGCAATAATTCCATTATCCTAAAATAATTAACTAAACTCTTTCTTGATATGTTCCCCTCTATCGTCACATTGAAATTGTTTTATTAGCTTCTCAAGCTGAATTTCAACCATTGTTTTAAAATTCATAAAATAATCATAAACCTACATTTTGGAAAGTAATGGGTACACCTAACAATAGCCAGAATTAGTGTTTTAAAAATCGGACCGATGAAGCTACTGATTCATGATTCAACAGTCAGTTCAACCGGTTTTTAAAAAATACACATAATTTTTCATAATTTTATACAAAATAAAAAATATTAAGAAAATAATACCTTAAATAGTAAATATCCATAACAAAATAGGTAAACCAATAAAGTTGTGAAGCAATTTAACAATTGAAAATTTTAGGATTTTGTTCATTTATACTAAAAACATAGAGAAATAATTAAAACAATATAAATTTCTATGAAAAATGAATTTATATATATATATATAAATATATATATATATATGGAGTCAATTCTCATTAACCATAACATCAATCAATTAATGGCCGACCCAACCAAATTGATTTCTTTCCAATTATTCATATACCTGGTAATGACCAAGAAAAGGGAGAAAATGAGAAAATTAATTTGACATAGCCCAAGCAAATTCCTATGTCATGAAGAACTATGCTTTAAAGACTCCAAACAATATCAAGTTGGACATAAAAATCAATACAAA